>PVIC010035310.1:0-19115 GCA_004025085.1 Thryonomys swinderianus | reverse complement strand
GGAACCCTTCTCCACTGTTGGTGGGATTGCAGACTTGTGCAACCATTGTGGAGATCTGTGTGGAGATTTCTCAGAAAACTAGGACTAGGGGTCCCATTTGACCCTGCCATCCCCCTGCTAGGAATATACCCAAAAGAACTTAGAAAATCACATTGGAAAGACAGATGTACACCCTTGTTCATAGCAGCTCAGTTCGTGAAAGCTCAATCTTGGAAAAAACCCAAATGCCCATCAACTGGAGACTGGATAAAGAAGATGTGGGTTTTTTATAAAATGGAGTACTATTCTGTCATAAAGAATGACAAGACTGATTCATTTATGTGCAAATGGATACACCTGGAGGACACACTAAGGCGTGAAATCAATAGAGCACAGATAGGCAAATACCGGATCTTCTCATTGATATGAGCACCAATAGATGCAAATGAGCTCTAGTAGTATGATAATCTTTTTATAATGGGAAATTTCCAAAGGAAATTTGGTGTGGGGATGTAATGAGGGGAAGGAATAAATATGATTCTGAAAGAAAATAAAAGAACATGTATATAGGGGGTGGGGAGGTGTGGGTGGGGATATGGGTAAAAATGAGAATTGACTGTGTCACATATTGGTACAAATTCCCCAATGTTATGTGTGATTGTGAGATGAATGCAAATTGTACCAATAAAGAATGCAATAAAAAAAAACTCAACAGCCAAACTGGACAATTACATCACTTATATACATCTGTTTCCCTATGAGAACATAAAATCTTTTAAAAACAAGGACCACTTGGGGCCGGAGGATTAGCTCAGTGGTTCCGGCACCTGCCTCGCAAGCGCAAGGTCCTGAGTTCAATCCCCAGAAACCACATACAATGCTGGGCGTAGAGACTCACGCCCACCAGCCAACAATACCACATACCACAGTGCTGGGCGTGGTGGCTCACGCCTGTAATCCCAGCACTCGGGAGGCAGAGACAGGAGGATTGTTGAGTTCGAGGTTTGCCTGGGCTACATAGCGAGCTCAGGGCCAGCCTGAACTACAAAAGCGAGACCCTGTCTCAAAAAAAAAAAAAAAAAGGACTACTTGCCAGGCATGGTGACTCATACTGCAGGCCGAGGCAGGAGGATTGCTGAGTTTGAGGCTTGCCTGGGCTACATAGTGAGCTTAGGGCCAGCCTCAACTACAAGGTGAGATTCTGTCTCAAAAAAAAAAAAAATTACCACACACAAAGACCTCCTGGATGTTGCTCATGTTTAGCCAGGTGCTAACATTTTTAGCAATCAACTCCCCCTAAAGAAGCACCCTGGATATACTTATTCAGAGCCTAGAATGCAAGTTGGTTTGAAAGTACTTGAGTAGAACAAAATTCATCTGAAATAAGTATTTGTTAAATGAATAAGTACAACTGTATACAAGTAGTAGTTATTTAATTTGTTGATGTACTTGATGTTCTTCCTTGGGAAAAGTGACCTACTACAGGTCTACATACACCTCTCCATAAGCACAAAAGCACTCTCCAAAATGGTTCACAAACACAAAACCACTCTGTGTGGTCTGACAGGTACATCAGTGACCTTAAAAGGACCTACTAGTTCTCAAATTGCCCTGACAAGAAGAAACATATGAAATTATCGTTTTGTGGAAACTCTGTCAAGTTTTTCAGGGTAAAGATATTGTTATAGAAAGACCCAAGCTGCCTTCTGACAAATTCTAACAGGATTTTTCTGATAATGTGACATTCAAATCAATTTAAAGCATTTTATTCCTGAATCACATGCAAAGGGTTCATTTTTATTATTCCTCCAGTCAGGCTGGAGATTTAGCTCAAGCGGTACCACACCTACCTTAGAAGCACAAGGGCCCAAGTTCAATCTGGTACCACCAAAGAAAATAATAATATTCCTCCAGTTAAAGATACACTTTGAAATGGGTAGTATTATATTTTAATGTCTTGTTTCTCACACTTCATTTCTAACTCCAATTACCTCATCAACACAGGCACTCATGTGCGTGCATATATCATTCAAACAGCATTTTATACTTCTTCATATGAGAATGTATTGTTTAAATAAGTGCACATAGAAGTATTTTTATAGGTCTGTTCTAACATATAAATATTACACCATCAATTGTATTATTTCTTACTTTGCTACCCTCTGCAACATAAGCATAAAATCTGTACATTATTACATTCAAATACTGATTCTCACAATGGTTTGGTATATGCTGCATACTGCATCCAATCGTATATAAATAGCAGTTTTATCAATCTACTCCCCCAGTAGTGAATACCTACACTCCCTCCACTAGCTCATAAACAATGACAAAAGAATCACCCTCATAAATGTTTCCTGTGGAAATATAGGAGAGTTTCCTTGCGTCATGGGTCACGACAATGGAGTCTCCTGTTTTGACAGCATGCCACTGTCAAAATCCAAAAAAAGTCTTCCTGTAGAAATTTATATTTCAATTCATTAATTTTGCAAATTAAATTCATAAGAAACTGATAATTTCCTAACAGTTAGACAAACTGTTTATTAAAACTGTGTCTTCACTTATTCCACACTTGTTTGATTTTTTTAAAATTTTACATTTTTCATCATAAAGACTATACATTTTTAAGGTCAATTTCTATATAACACATTAAAAGATTTATTTTCTGCTACACTTTATTAATGGCTATAATTGATTCAGAGAAATGCTAATTTAGAGAAATGCTACAGTATATTTTACCATATTTGTATCTGTCTTTTTCCCATTTTTATTTTTTGTTTTTCTCACCTTAAAACTTCAAAGTATATGAACAAGACAGGTGGCACTGGACATCTTTGTCATAGTACTTATGTCTGTCTTCTTCCAGACTTTATAAGAATCCTTCTAAAGCTTAGTCATTATGTGTTTCTGCTATGGAAGTTTCATAGATGCCTTTGCCAAAGTAAAAAATTTCCACACATATTGGTAGTTATGCCATCTATATCAGCTTTTCTTGAATGAGAAAATATTTCATGTTTTTCATATTTCTTTATCTCTCCTCAATGTATGAGAAGATATAATCAAGTCTCAATATTCTTAAGGCTGGTATTTTTGGGGGGTAAGGGATTGAGACAGGACCTTGCAATATACTTCAAGCTGGTGTTGAACTTGCTATGTAGCACAGGCTAGCCTCAAACTCCCAGCAGTCCTCCTGCTTCAGCCTCCAAAGAACTAGGATTACAGGTGTAAGCCACCACTCCTGGCAAGACTGGTCTTTTTCCCAAGAAGCACAATGCCAATATGTGTGACAGCTAGTAACAAAAAGAAATAAATAAATAAATAAATAAAAGCAATTGGGTATTGTAGTACATGCTTGTAATCCCAACTACTTGGAATGCTGAGCCAGGAAGACTGCAATTTTAGGACAACCTGGATGATATAGCAATACCTGTTTTAAAAAGAGAAAGAGGGGGCCCAAGATTTAGCTCAGTGGTTCCAGTGCCTGCCTCGCAAGTGCAAGGCCCTGAATTCAATTCTGATAACCACATACAATGCTGGGTGTGGTAACTCACACCTACCAGCAATCAATACCACACATCACAGTGCCGGGTGTGGTGGCTCACGCCTGTCATCCCAGCACTCAGGAGGCAGAGACAGGAGGATTGCTGAGTTCGAGGCTTGCCTGGGCTACATAGTGAGCTCAGGGCCACCCTGAACTACAAAGCGAGACCCTGTCTCAAAAAAAAAGAGAAAGAAAACCAATTATTTCTTCTTCTGGGTTCCTATTATAAGGCTAGCCTTGTCTATCTGTATATACTTCTTAGCTAAAAAATAGTTCTTTGGGGCCAGGGATTTAGCTCAGTGGCACCACTACCTGCCTGGCAAGTGCAAGGTCATGTGTTTGATATTTGGTATGGCATAAATAAATAAATAATAAACAAACAAACAAATAAAATGCTTTTATTTCTTAAGTGTATATACTGAGTTTGTTTCTGCCCTCTCTTAGAGTTCCCAATAACTTATCCCTTATCAGGACTTTTCCCTATGAGGCCTACGGCCCTGAGAAATATCCCTATCATGGCTGAAAGATTAAAAAGAATTTCAAACTTCATATTTGCCACCAATACAACATATGTTGTATCTTAAGAAAAACAAATTAGTCAGGTATGGTGGAATACACCTATAATCCTAGTACTCTGGGGCGCTGAGGCCATTTGAGCCCACCCTGGGCACCTTAGCAACTTAGTGAGACCTTGTCTCAAATTTAAAAACAAAAGAGCAAGGGATGTAGCTGCAGGAGAAAGCCCTGGGTTCAGTCCTCCTAGGCAAGGGAAAGAAAGGGGAGAAGAGGAAAAGGGAGGAAGGTAAACTTAACTATGACTATTATGATAAAAGATGTTAAGATTGTCACAAATGTTTGCAGGAGTTCAACATTAATATATATACATTGAAGATTTTGCTTCAGATTTTTACAGCATGAAGCCATCTGCAGAGCACTGTAATACTTACATCTTGGCAGCAGGCCCAGGGGATGAAAGAACCAAGATTTCAAAAGATACAGCAAGGCAACTACCAAAAAGCTTTTCCCAGTCCATTTTCCTCTGAACAGAATGCACTGCACACTTCAGCAACAAATGGTAATCTCTATAAAAATTACCACATATATACAATAATATATACTATATATGCTCAATCATTTTGTACTTTATAGTTTCACAAGTAACTTAATGCTTATGATAGAGTTCTTAGTTCTTTAATATTTCAGTCTATTACATCATGCAACTACTATATCTCTAGAGCTATGAAACTTAAAAAACAATAAACATTTTCTTTAAAGTTTTAGTAACATGTAAAAATTCAAGCATAACTAATGTGAATGCCACATTTAGATTTCTGGGTAATATTCATCACTATACAAATGTTGGTTTGTTATTAATGAATGTAGTTGTTCAAAGACCTTTACCTGAGTTCTACATTTATTTAGAAATGAAATACCAAGTTGACAAAAATTGACAAGATTTTTTAAAAATATAATATTATCAAAATTGAAATAAAATGAAACAGGGCTCAATATCCATGACTGATAACCTTTTATGGAAGACTAAATATGCTAAAACAACCCAAAAGACAACAATGTCCAGCAGAAATATAATGTTGGGCATAATACATGATTTAAAGATTTCTAGCAAGCACATCAAAAAGAAATGAACAGCTATTAATAGATTTAACAATATATTTAAATTGACCTAATACAGGAAAAATATTTCAATATGCAACCAATATAAAAATTATTATTGAAATGTTTCTACATATCCTGTTTTGGTGATGAGACTTAAGTCTGGTATATACTACCACCCAGCATATCTTATTTCAGACTATCCAAATGATCAAAAATCACACATGGCTCATGGCTACCATACTGAACAGAATAAGTCTAAAGTATCCATATAAATACTTTGCCCAAGCCCCAAGAATTGCACAAGTACACTACATACTATGCATGTACTATAAATAATGTTAAATAGATGAATTAATAAAATGAATGAGGTAGCACAAAACCTTGAAGTGGCAAAAGTACTGTAGCATATTCCTAGCAGGGGGATAGCAGGGTCAAATGGGACCCCTAGTCCTAGTTTTCTGAGATGTATATAAATTGTACCAATAAAGAATTCAATTTTTAAAAAAGTACTACAGCATAAGCATATAAATGAAAAAAATCAGCCATTAAACAAAAATAATTTGAATGTGGACTGGAGAGGTAGCTCAGTGGTTCCGGAGCCTGCCTCGCAAGCACAAGGTCCTGAGTTTGATCCCCAGTGACCACATACAATGCTGGGCATGGTGACTCATGCCCACCAGCAATCAATACTGCATACCGCAGTGCTGGGTGTTGTGGCTCACGCCTGTCATCCTAGCACTCGGGAGGCAGAGACAGGAGGATTGCTGAGTTCGAGGCTTGCCTGGGCTATATAGTGAGCTCAGGGCCAGCCTGAACTACAAAGTGAGACCTTGTGTCAAAAAAAAAAAAAAAAAGAATTTGAATGTATGTGGAGTATTCTAATCAAGCATCTGTGACCTGAATCTAGAGTAAGTCTGAGGACATGGCCAGAACAGCTGGTGAAATATAACAACATCTCACTAACTTAGGTACTGATTTTCTGGCAATGGAAAAACTCGAACTATCTAATTCACTAGAACATACCACTAGCCACAAAACTGAAGCACAAATGCTCCCCACAAAGAACAGAGTAATGTAAGACCTGCAACTGAGGAAAACAGCCTGCTCAGAAGTTGATTTGCCAGTAAAGCAAAAGAAGTGAAAAAAAATAGGAGGAGGAGGGGACCTTCTAATATACCTCTTCAACCCTGCTATTTCTACTCCACAGGATGCAAGACGTTTGTGAGGAGGCAAGGGAGTTGAGAAGAGAGAACTTAATCTCTGCAGTCCAGGCTGCTTCACATTTTTCAGAAATTACTGCATGTTCAAACAATGGGATATTTGTCAAAGTACAACTTGATCACCAGAATTCATCTGTTTTTCATAACTATATTTGACCTTAACTGTGCTGACTAAACAAGGTACCTTGTGTTTCACAGACTGGCAAATGTGTTCCCCAACATCATTTTTAGACCACATTAAAACCTCTGCCTCCTAGACTATAACCTCTCGGTAACTAAGTACATTCAGATTAGGCCAAGGATGATGTCTTCTGGCTTCATTGGTTATATCAATCACAGATTTTAATTTTCAACTCATATTTTGGCTAATTTCTCTTTTTTAATAGGTATCTAACAAGAGAGCCTAAAAGAACTACAAATCTTTTAATATTTTCCTTCCACATGACTGGAAAAGCATACACATGTAAAACCATACACTTTTAACCCCGTATTTAGAAATAATTTGAATTTACTGAAAAATAACAAACACACACACACACTCTCTCTCTCTCTCTCTCTCTCTCTCTCTCTCTCTCTCTCTCTCTCTCTCTCTCTCTCTTTCTCTTTGCCCAGGTTCATCTCCTCTTAAAATTCTGGCCTATATGCTTTATCATTTGCTTTGTATAAATCATCTCCTACATGTAGTTCTCTTCATATCCACAGGAGGCTGGGTCCTGCATCGTGGGTGGATATAAAAACCCACTAACACTCAAGCTCCTTCTATAAACTAACACAGTCCTTGCATATAATCTGTAAATATTCTCCCATATACTTTAGTTCATCACTGTACTACTCTAATATCTAGTATAATATAAATAGTTATAAAACTATATTAGGGAATAATAAAAGAAGTCGAGACATGCTCAGTACAGATGCAATTACTTATACATATTTTTGATATGTGGTTACTTAATCAACAGATGCAGAAGCTCAGGCTATGAAAGATCAACTGTATGTATGTGTGTGTGTGTATACATAGATACATACATACATAGTGATTATTTCAAAGTATGTTATATATACCAGATCTTCTGTCTCCTACTACACTATTTATCATTTCCTAAGAATATTTTACATAATTACAAAATAGTTACAAATTTCTTAAAATTCAATATTTTCCTAAACTATTTTTCCAACTTTGTTAATGTATCCAAAAATGTCCCTTATAGCATATTCCTCCTCAAATAGAAACCATCTAGAACAGGCTTCAGGAAACCATGGCCCACAAGACAGACCCTTCCCATCACCTGTTAACATAAATAGTTTTAATGAAACACATACGTACTTTTTTACATATTGTGCCTGGGTGCTCTTGATCTATAACAGAAAGATTGAGTGGCTGTAAAGGAGACCTGAAACTAAAGACACTTACTATCAAGACCCCTACAAAAAAAGTTTGTGAATCTTTGGGTTGAGAAAATGCATTACATTTAGCTGTTGATCTGTTTTACATCCTTTCATCTGAAGCAGTTTCTCAGTTTTTCTTTATCATTTGCGACTGACATTTTTCAAAAAATTTTTTCGGCAGTACTAGAAATTGAATTTAAGGCCTATGCACTAAACTATATCCTCAGTCTTTTCTATTTTGGTACAGGAAGTCTCTAAATTGCTGAATTGTGCTGGCCAGTTCAAATTTACAATCCTTCTGCCTTAGCTTCCTAGAATTTTAGTATTACAGGTATGCACCACCATGCCTTGGTACTTCTTTCTTTTATAAATACAATGGTCTCCATTTGTTGTTTCTGTGACATTTCCTCACTAATTATATATGTGATGTGCTCTATATCAGAGTGGTGCAGCAGAAATAATGCTCTGTCCTTTCCAGAGGAGACAAAAATGTTTAACCAATGCTAGATTGTAATGTGAATTTTAATCATTAGTGGTGATCCAACCAGCTTCTTGGTTTTTTTGTTTGTTTGTTTTGAGACAGGGTCTTGCTTTATAGTTCAAGCTGGCCCTGAGCTCACTATGTAGCCCAGGCAAGCCTCAAACTCAGCAATCCTCCTGTCCCTGCCTCCTGAGTGCTGAGATTACAGGCGTGAGCCACCACACCTAGCTCTGTGGTATGTGGTACTGATTGCTGGTGGGCATGAGTCATCATGCCCAGTATTATTGTATGTGGTTACCAGGAATCAAACCAGGGACCTTGCACTTGCCGGAACCACTGAGCTAAATCTCCAGCCTGATCCAACCACTTTTTAAGTGGTTTCTTTTTGGTGCTGTTGCCTCAAACTTGAAATTCTCCTGCCTTAGCCTCCCAAGCACCTAAAACTATAACACACACCACCAACCCCAGCTGAAAGCTTAATTTTTTTAGAGCAATTTTAGGTCTATAGCAAATTTGAAAAGAAGATACATTTACCACATGCCACATGGCACCATGCATGCAGTGCCTTCCTTTTTATCAATACCCTCTACCAGTGCTATTTTCTTTTTGTTTTTAATTAAAAAGCAATCTTTGGGAGATACTTTAAGACTACCTATATATTTTACTACTTATCAAAATGCCACCAGGGATTATTAATAATTCCTGCCTGAATAGATGTTTACTGTAATGGCTGTAAAATGAATAACCATTAAGACCTAAAATTCTAATGATCTAGAAGTGACCAAATGAACATGCCACAGGGTCAAGAACCCTCGCTCAGAAATAAAGAACTTTATTAATCATATCAAGAGGAGTAGCTAGAACATCTGCACGACTTGCTCAAGTCCAGAATCCCAATTTCCACTGGGCAATACAAAGAAGCCCAGGTGATGTGTTGCACAAGGACTTGCACTGAAGGGGAGGAACCCTGAATGTACGGATGCTGGGTCAATTCTTTGTTCTATAAAATATATTACCTATCTCCCAAAGCAGCTAGGACTCTTGCTTTTTCACTGGTAGGAGACATTGTTCCTACTCTCCAAAGCCATTAGCTATACAAATACTCATTAAAAACAAACAAACAAACAAGTGTTCTTCTAGCTGCTTTAGAAAATATTAACTCTGTCTGCAGGGTGTACACAATGCAAGAACCCCATAAAGAACTATCTCCCAATAGGCAGCATTCATCAATCTTTTCTAAATAAAACCAATCACTATGTAGAATCTGAAGTACACAACATGATGTACTCCAGTGGGGTCTGGTTTGGATATTTAGTTTCTTATGTATGATACTGGTTTGTATGGCATGATTTTATAACAGAATTTTTTTTTAAACTACGTTTTGCTGGGTTTGGTGGCTCAAGCCTGTAATCCCAGCACTCAGGAGACAGAGGCAGGAGGATTGCTGAGTTCAAGGCTTGCCAGGGCTACATAGTAAGCTCAGAGCCAGCCTGAACTACAAAGCAAGACCCTGTCTCAAAAAAAAAAAAAAAACTACAGTTCATCTAAGAAAAGAAACTGATCTTCCTGTTTAGGAAAGGAAAATTTAGTAAGTCTGTCTATCAGATGACTGTTGTCAAGTAGAACAAAAATTTTCACAAACACTGCCACATAAAAACAGTATAGAATGTTATAGGATGGCCAGGCAGGATGGCACATACTTGTAATCCAGGACTTGGGAGGCAGAGGCAAGAGGATCACCACGATGAGTTTCAGGCCAGTCTAAGCTACATCATGAGTCAAGACCAACCTGAACTACATAATGAGATCCTGTCTCAAAAAAAAAAAAAAAGTTACAGGATATACCAAAGGTAACTATTAAAAGGAAAGGATCACTAGAACACAACAGAGCACTTAGAAGAAAACCCACATATCTATAGATCGTTATTTTTCACAAAAGTGTTAAGAAATGTATGTACAGCTTTTTTGGATAAGTGGTACAGGGGAAATTGGGTATCTATATGCAGAAGACAGAATTTAGAATGCTAACCCTTATCGGTTACAAAAATTGACTCAAGATAGATTAAAGACAAATGTAACACATGAAACTACGAAAGAAAATGCAAGGGAAATGCCTCAGGACATTGAAACAAGCAACCATTTTTTTTGTGCAACATCTAAAAGCACAGAGAAGGAATGTAAAAATAAGTAAAAGTGGTTACACTAGCCTAAAAAGCTGTCACACAGCAAAAGAAATAATGAGAATGAAGAAGCAAACTGTAATGGAAGAAAATATATGCAAAGTTATATAGTCAGAAGTGATTAATATCCAGAATATATAAGGAACTATGAAAAAAAAAAGAATAGAAAAAATATAGACCAATTTAAAGATGGACAATAGACCTAAACAGATATTCCTCAAAAGAGGACATACAAATGGTCAACAGTTACATGAAAAAAACTCAGGGTTACTAATCACGATTATAACCACAATGAGATCTCACTTTACTCCTATAAGAATGACCATTATTAAACAAAAAAAAAAAAATTGGGCCAGCAATTTAGCTCAGTGGTTCTAACACCTGCCTTGCAAAGAAAGGTTCAAAGTTCAATCCCCAGTACAAAAAAAAAAAAAAACAGAAAAAGTGGTAAAAAAATGTTGCTGAAGATGAAAAGAAATGGGAACTTCTACACAGTTATTAGGAATATAAATTAGAACAGATATTAGATCAGAAAAGAGTAGACAGAGATTCATCAAAAAATTAAAAATAGAGCTAACACATGATTTAGTAATTTCACTACTGGAATATATCTTAAAGAGTGTGACCATGATGTATATATAAAATATACCAATAAAGAATTAAATTTTAAAAATGAAATCAATATGTCAAGAGTTATGCACTACCATGTTCACTGCAACACTTTTCAGAACATCCAAGAAATGAAAACCACTTAAGTGCCCATCAACTGATAAATGTATAATATGGTACATATACATAATGGAATGCTATTCAGTCATAAGAAGGAATAAACTTCTATCATTTCCAATGCAAAATTGGAGACCATTATCCAAAGTTAAATAAACCAGGCACAGAATGATACCTTATATACTATATCATTCATATGTGAAATATAAAAATGTTGATATAAAAATTGATAGAATGGTGCTTGCTAGAGACTGAGGCAAGTCAGAGAAAGGGAGGGATGGGGAAAGTCGATTAAACCATACTAAACTATAGTCAGGAAGGAGTAAGAACGTCTGGAATGCTATTACATAAGAAGTGACTACAGAAAACAACTATGGACAGTATTTGTTTTAGTCACTTTCTTGCCCTGGGACACAATACCTGACACGAACAATTTTAGAGAAGAGAGGTTTATTTTGGTTCATGTTAAAGAAGTTTCAATTCATATTCAGCAAACATAAACACTGAAACAGCATAGCCAAAAGAGCTAGGTGGAGGAAAACTATAGCCAGGAAGAAAAAAGCAAGTTAAAAAGCCACGTAGAGAGATCAACCTGTTCTCAGTGACCACCCACTTGTAGTCAAACACCACTTTCCAATAGCACACTCAGCTGCTGAACTCACCAGCAGATGATCTCATTAATGAATACAATGCCCCCATAATTCACCTTTCACTAGGCATTCTGGGAGCATGTGAGGTCTTTGGAGGACATTCTTGATATTAATCATAACATTCAGCCTTGGCCCCCAAAGGAATCATGAGCATCCCTTTATGTAAAATGCATTTAGTCCCTCTCTGAGAATCACCACTGTCTTAACAGTTTCACCACTGCTGAAAAGTTCAAGTTCAAAGTCTCCTCTAAGACTCAAGCCAAACTCTTAGCTGAAAATTCCTATAAAAATCAAAAGCAAACTTAAACACTGCCAAAATACAATGGAAAGGGTAAGCATTTCTCTTCCAAAAAAGAGGAAAAGGGAAATAGAACTTGGAACACTGCAAGACCAAAAGTCAGCAGGGTACACATTAAATTCCACAGCACCATGTCCAGTACCCAAGCCAAGCTGCAGCAAGGCATGAGCTTAAATATGAGCTCCAAAGAGCGTGTACAGTCCTATCTCTATGGCACTGCTGACTGCAAGCCTGATGGCCTCTCCCTTGCAGCGGCTCTGCTCACTGCCTGTGCCTTTCTCAGATATTTTGCATTTCTAGTTTCTGCAACTTGCTGGGGTTTCCAATGAATTTTCAGCTTTCCTCTCACAGCCTCACAATCCTAGGCCTTCCTCTCAATTCTGGGTGGAAGTCTTCTTGACCTTATAGGTCTTACATTCTCCCAGCACATAAGACTAGTAGCAGGTAAACAATGCCAAGGTCTGCAGGCAAATTTAAACAATAGCAGGGCCCCAGTGGATCTGGCTACAGAGACCTCCAAGTCCCAGGATGACTAAGCATTGTGAACAGAATACCTAACTGTCCTTCTAGAGTGGAATGTCCTGGTGCTCTCTTCTCAAGACAAAGATTTTGGCTTTTGTACACTTGAAAAAGGGAACCAAAGATATACCCTTCCCCACAATGAACCACCTGTTCTAGCCAAAGGTTACCTTCTAGTAGCACACTCAGCTGCTGAACTCACCAGCAAATGGTTCCACTGAGTACAGTATTCCTATGATCCAATGACATTCCACAAGCCTCATATGTGGTGAGCACATGAGGCCTCTGGGGGACATTTTGAATTTAAAAGAAGAAGAATTCTGAATGTGTCCACAATAAAGAAATAATAAAGATTTGAGGAGATATGTCTAATCTGAATAAAACATTATATCAAAATAAAATATAAAGTACAGTACCATTCTTTGACTCTGAGTCACTCTTTATCTCAGTCTATTTCTTTACAATACTCATCATCATCTATAATTATCTTATTTTTTAAGTATTTATTATTATCAATATTCTATCTTATTCAGTCCCTAACACTTTCATACTTGTTGCATGAAAATATATATTCTTTATATATGTATAAAAATTAATGTCAAAATTATTATATTATACTTTTGTTACATGCAGTTGAATATAATCTATATTTCTTTTTTTTTTTTTTTTTTTTTTTTTTTTTTTGCTTTTTGGAGACAGGGTCTCGCTTTGTAGTTCAGGCTGGCCCTGAGCTCACTATGGTGCCCAGGCAAGCCGCCAAGAACTCAGCAATCCTCCTGTCTCTGCCTCCTGAGTGCTGGGATTACAGGCGTGAGCCACCACTTCCGGCTTTGTGGTATGCGGTGTTGATTGCTGGTGGGCGTGTCTCCACGCCCAGCATTATATGTGGTCACCAGGGACTGAACTCAGGTCCTTGCACTTGCGAGGCAGGTGCCGGAACCACTGAGCTAACCCTCCGGCCCTAAAATCTATATTTCTATAAAAATCATCAATAAACATTATGAAATGTCTTTTTTCATTTAAAAAATCTTGCTTATACTCTATTTTCAAGGCAATTAGAAATCACTGACTTTAATAGCACTCTGCATTATAGATAGATATTACAGATATATAACTACACTAACATCAATCAAAATCACTATATCTTGGGTGCACAGAGACAGACCAGACAAGCAGGGTGCAGTGGAGCTTGCAAAGAACCTAGCAACAAAAGAGTCCCACACCACTAACCAGTGCCCAGAGCTGCCAATGCCCATACCACACCAGAGGTGCACAGAGAGAGACCAGGCAAGTGGGGTACAGTGGAGCTCAGGGGAACCTCAGCCTCAAAGGAGTCCCATGCCATTAACAGGCACCCAGGACTACAGTCTTCCTGCTGCACCCAGACCATGCCAGTGGCCAGTGAAGACAGACTGGGTAAGTAAGGCATGGCAGAAGTAGTGCAGTGAGTCTCACCAAGAAGAGAGCTAGATGCCATTGACCAGCAATTGGGCCTGCAACTCTTCTACAACCAAGGCAAGACCAGAAGGCCTTGGAATCTCCATTTCCTTGTGGGCCAAACTGGAAAGAACTGTTATATGAAGAAGAGTCTCTAAAGACACCGTCTGTTCTCTGTGTACACTGAATGAGTGCAGCTGCAACACTGGAACACATGCAGAGAAAGATCCAACCCAAAAAGAGAACTACAGGCCAATCTCTCTAATGAACATTGATGCAAAAATCCTCAACGAGATACTGGCAAACAGAATACAGAGAATCATCAGACAAGCCTCTAACTCAGCAATCCTCCTGTCTCCACCTCCCAAATTCTGAAATTACAAGATTGAGCCACTAAGCCTGGGGTTGTGGTGTGTGTGCTACTGACTGCCAGTGGGCATGAGCCACTACACCCAATATTGTTGTATGTGGTTACCGGGGATCAAACAAGGGACCTTGCACTTACAAGGCAGATGCTGGAATCACTGAGCTAAATCTCCAGCCCCCAAAAGAATTTCTAAGCAACAAGGACATGATGGGAGATATTATGATCCCCAACTTGAAACTATACTACAAAGCTGCTGTGATAATAAAAGCTGCATGATGTTGGCAAAGTAACAGACTCAAGGACCAGTGGAATAGATTAAAAGATTCAGAAACAACTCAAGACACACTAAGCCACCTTATCTTTGACAAAGGAGCCAAATATCCTCCATGGAGGAAACTACCCTCTTTAACAAATGGTGCTGGAAAAATTGGGCCTTAACCTGCCAAAGACTAAAGCTAGATCTTTGTTTTTCACTGTGTACTAAACTGAAATCAAAGTGGATGAGAGACCTAAACATTAAAACTAAAACACTAAACCTGCTGCAAAACAGGTTAGGTAAAACTCTTGGAGACACTGGCTTAGGAAAAGACTTTATTAACAAAACCTTTACAGCATGAGAACTAGCAGAAGGAATAAACAAATGGGATCTCATCATACTAAAAAGCTTTTCACAGGAAAAGAAACCACTGGCAGAGCAAACAGAAAACTAACAGCATGGAAAAAATCTTTACTAGTTGTTTCTCAGATAAAGGGCTACTCTCTAGAATATTTAGCTTAAAAAAATCAGTCCCCTCAAATTAAAAGACCCAGTTCAAAAATGGGCATCTGAAATGAAGACACTTTTCAGAAGAAGACATAAAAGCAGTCAAAATGCATATGAAGAAATGCTCAACATCACAGTCATTTGAGATATGCAGATGAAAACAACACTGAGATTTCATCTCACTGCACAAAGAATGGCTGCTACTGTGAAATTAACCAGCAACAAAGGTTGAGGAGGCTGCGGGGACAAAGGAACCCTTCTCCACTGTCGGAGATAATGTAGACTGGTGTGACCATTGTGGAGATAGTTTGGAGGTTCCTCAAAAATCTAGGATTAGAAGTCCCATTTGACCCTGCTATTCCCCTGCTAGGAATATAAATGAATGAATTAGAAGGATCATATCATAGTGATATACATGCACCCATGTTCACAGCAGCTCAGTTTGTGATAGCTCAATCTTGGAAACAACTCAAATGTCCATTAACTGGAGACTGGATAAAGATGTGGCTTTTTAATAAATATTACTCTGCCATAAAGAATAAGTTTGAGTCATTTAAACTCAAATGGACATGCCTTAGGGACACACTAATAAGTGAAATAAACAAGTTACAGATATTTAAATACCATATCTTTTATCTGATATGAGAATCTGAAGATGTAAATGAGTTCTAGAATGTATGATAGATTTTGTGAAATAGGAAATATTCAAATGGAAAGGGGCAGGGGCAAGTACTGAGGGGAGAGAAAAAGATCTTAAGAAAAAAGAATGCATATGTATATAGCATATGTGGGTGGCGGAGTTGTAGGGTAGGTAGGGTAATGGGTAAAAATCAGAATTAATTTATGTCACATACTGGTACAAATTACCAATATTGACTGTGATCATTATGTGTATATAAAATGTACCAATAGGGCCGGAGATTTAACTCAGTGGTTCCGGCGCCTGCCTCACAAGCACAAGGTCCTGAGTTTGATCCCAGTAACCACATACAATGCTGGGTGTGGAGACTCACGCCCACCAGCAATCAATACCACATACCACAATGCTGGGTGTGGTGACTCATGCCTGTAATCCCAGCACTCAGGAGGCAGAGACAGGAGGATTGCTGAGTACGAGGCTTGCCTGGGCTACATAGTGAGCTGAGGGCCAGCCTGAACTACAAAGCGAGACCCTGTCTCAAAAAAAAAAAAAAGTACCAATAAAGAATTCAATTTTAAAAACTATATTTTCTCAGTGTGGCTTAGCTTTTAGACTTTTTACATATCTGTACTAATTTTTCACATAGCATGTTCTTGAAGTATTTTACATATTTGCTCATTTATTTATCCCATAACTATTTCTTCAGCCCCTTCTATGTGGTGAAAAATCACACAGAATTGTGAAGTTTCTAGAACTTCTGATTAAAGTATCCAAGTTAGAAAAATAAGATGGATTCTAACTATATTCCCTAAAGAAGTTCAGGGTACAGGAAGGTACAACTAAACTTGAGTATTGAGGTCCTAAATTACTGTCCCTCCAGATGACAATTTCAGACATCAGAACTGAAAAAGTAACATAATCCATCATAGTCCCAAATTCAGCCTTCTCAAACTTCCAGTTTTTAAAAAAATTATAAATTTAAAAACATAATGTTCATTATAACTGCTATGACCAATCATAAGTAAGTATGATCTTCAATTACACCTTTGCTTCTGGCATCATTTTGGCATATGCTATTTATGTCATTTTCTGAACGACCAAATTCCCCTGTAAAACAAAGAGACTCCTTTGCTCTCCTAAATGATATTTTGTTGTTTAAATTATGATGCTCTGGCTAGAATTTTTTATACTCCTCTTCATGATACTCAAAACTACTCAATATATTGAATGAAGTATTCAGGAAGAGACATCTTAAAGTAAATAAATAAATCTGAATTTTTACAATTTAAATACAAATAAATAAATCTGGCAGGTACAATCACAATAGTTTCAAGGAAGAAAAACGTGCAATATAAATAGGATGGAAAATAATACGTGAGAAATCTGACTGGGTATGTGAGATTAGGGAGAAAGTAAAAAATGCCAAATGCAAAGATCTCAGTAAGAAGAAAAATCTGGCATAATTTGAAAGCGTCATCAAAAGGAAGAGAAGACAGAACTGTGCTTCAGGCAAGAAGTGCCTGAGGAGCCAGCTCACTGCAGAGTACACAGGGCAAATCAGGAGAGTCGACCTGCACAGGCAGGAAGAAAAGAGGAAATTTAAAAATAAAGAAATAAATATTTTTAAAAAGAAAAGAGCAATTAGAAATGAGGTGAGAAAATAAAGCAAAGGAACAAAGACCATTCAGACTATATTAAGAAGTTTACTTTATTCAGAACAGTGAGAAACTACTGTATGTGTTTTAAGTATAGTCTTAAATAGTATTAAAATTGTACTTAGGATTACTGGGCATTATATGGAAAATAGATTGCTTCTTGTTTACTTTATCAGAGCTTGAAAAGGAATCAATGTGTTGTGGTGGTGTCTAAAGCTGTTTAAATAAGATTATTGTTTAAAAACAAGTATGCATATTTGACAAGTTTGATTATTCCCAAGTAAGAATTTTGAAAAATAAATGCAACATGTCTACAAAAAAAATTTTTTAAACAACTCACTTTTCTTTCTTTCTTTTTAACTTCTTTTATTCAAAGCCAAATGATATGTATACCCAAGGGTAATAAGGTCACCAGGTTAAAAGAGCAATATGACAATTATAAGAAGTTAGATTACAGCTACCACAAACCAGGGCCCATTAGCCTATACTGCAAGAAAGTTATCACTATAAATGGCTTTTCCTGTATCCTTATCAATGGAGTGCACAAAGTATCTCACCCTCAGCTTTTCCCCTATGATCTATGTAGTGTTTACGCCTATCTCAGTCCACCAGGCACCAGTGGGTCAATGAAGCAGAAGGCAATGAGATATGGCAGGAGAGTGATGAGTTTACCTGGTAAGTGTCAGAAATGACTAGGAGTTACCTAGTATTTCAGAGCAAAAGTTTCCACATTAAAAATATCTCTAAAGAAAATACTTAAAATACATTCTTACTGCTCAGAAGTACTCAAAGTTACCACAGAAACAAACCAGAAAGCTTCCAGCTCATTTCTTTTAACAACCTAAGTTGGCCCTTCAAAGGCACTTGTCTTAGATAGTGTGGGAAAGCAGATGAATATTTTTTGGGAGAAAATAAAGTCCTTTTAAAACCAAATAAAATTATAAAAAAGACAAAGAGGATTAATGTCTAAATATCAACATCTGAACTATTAAAGTCATTTCTATTTCTTAAAAATAAAATGCACGTATATAAACATCCGAAAACCAACACCATCTCGAAAGATTTGAAAATGGTGCCTACTCATTTCAGAGTACTGTTCTCAGGAAAGACATTCCATTACAAAGCTTGATTTCTTTTCATGCGTCCCAAAGAAAATATGTATTTTAAATATACATGGTAGATCTTTTTTTAAAACAATTATTCAGATGTCTTAAGAAGCAGTTTTTCTTTCAATCCACTAAATTATAAACATTATAAGAACAGAAAGTGTCCTGACTACCTTCATATTTTTCAGTATGTTTGGATATGCTGGATTTTAAAAAGGGCATTGTTTTTTTTAAGATTGTCTCAGAATGTAAATGAATATACCGCAAAAAACTCAAGATAAAAATACAACACAGCTGGGCGTGGTGGCTCACGCCTGTAATCCCAGCACTCGGGAGGCAGAGACAGGAAGATTGCTGAGTTGGAGGCTTGCCTGGGCTACATAGTAAGCTCAGGGCCAGGCTGAACTACAAAGCGAGACCCTGTCTCAAAAAAAAAAAATAATACAACACATAATTTCTGTGACATTTGAAATAGGTGACCCTTAGTTTGGTTGGGTTGGGTTGGGTTGGGTTGGGTTGGGTTGGGTTGGGTTGGGTTGGGTTGGGTTGG
>PVIC010035309.1:0-19133 GCA_004025085.1 Thryonomys swinderianus | reverse complement strand
CTCAGCAATCCTCCTGTCTCTGCCTCCCGAGTGCTGGGATGACAGGCGTGAGCCACCACGTCCTGCATTGTGGTATGCGGTGTTGATTGTTGGTGGGCGTGTCTCCGCGCCCAGCATTATATGTGGTTACCGGGGATCGAACTCAGGTCCTTGCGTTCGAGAGGCAGGTGCCGGAACCACTGAGCCAACCCTCCAGCCCCCTTAAAACATGTTTTAAAGGGTACTAAACAGGTGGAAATAGGTATGTGAAAGTTTTGGGCATACTTTCTCCTTTCATCTTGTCCTCCCAGGGCATCCTGGGGCAGTGAAGCTTACCATTAGTGAAGATGTTCTAGTAACTGGTTTCTTGCCAACTTTTCTCTGGGACAATGACCTTCTTCAGGTGAAATGGGTAATTCAAAAGTGAACGGCAGAGGGCAGCCTGTGTCCACAAATGGCAGGAGTCTCCTCATTTTTCAGCAAGCTCGAAGGATGCAATACCCAGGGACTGTGCTAAGAAGCCGGAGACTCCCTTCATTATGGGGACCTTGCAGTGAAGCTCAGGACTGATATGCTTTTGATCTGCAAAATAAGATTTATATAAAATTGTCATTTTGAAAGAACACGTGCACACACATGATTAAAGAAATTAGAGGTGTACAAGCATCTATAACAGATTCCTTGTAGTGGCTACAGGGTCCTATATAGTCTGGCTCACCTTTTATTTCTTTAAATACTGAACTGTGTACTGTTCCCCACGCATGCTTGGAAGCTTTGCTTTTTTTTTTTTTTGAGACAAGGTCTCGCTTTGTAGTTCAGGCTGGCTCTGAGCTCACTATGTAGTCCAGGCAAGCCTCGAACTCAGCAATCCTCCTGTCTCTGCCTCCCGAGTGCTGGGATTACAGGCGTGAGCCACCACGCCCGGCGGAAGCTTTGCTTTTAAGGTTTCTTGCCCTGGAAGTCTATTCCCTCAGAGGAGGTTCATTCTTTCTCTCTTTTCAGTCTTTGCTCAGATGTTCTGTCACCTTTTCCATTAATATTCTAACTCCCCACACTGATCCCTATCTTCATTTGAAAGCCACCTAGAACATAGTACTATCTGTTATTATCATTATTCTCCAGAGTGTGTAGCTTTCTTGCTCAATCTACTATACTTTGTAATTAAAAAGAAAGAAATCCCTAACTTAGAATGCAAACTTCATGAGGACAAGACACTCCCACCCCATTCCATATCATCATTGTCTAGGACAATCCTAGCCAGTAACAGTAGGGTCTCAATAAACGTTTTTCGAAGGAAGATACATCACAGCTCTACTTTTCAGTCATGATGACCTTGTGAGAATAGGATGGCTGGATTGGCATATTTTATTAGCTATAATCTGGGACTTGGTACTTTGAACTGAATTCAGCTGTTTGAAACTTCTTGTCTTGACCAGCTTTGGCTAATCTCCCTGGACTGGTTCACACCTCTCTGTTCAGCTGTCAGGTTGGCTAAGCACCTTCCTTTTTCTCCATGGAGTCTCACCCTCATCCTCTAGCAGGTGAGCTGAGACTGAATCATATGGTGGCCTCAGGATTTCAAGTACAGTACAAGGAGCAACTTTAAATGTACAAGTGCTGTCCAGGGTGCTTTGTTACTTTAGCTGTCACTCCATTGGCCTAAACCAGTCTCATGACTGACTCAGATTTGTAGATAGAGGATTTGTTGAGTCACATTGGAAAAGGGGGGATGCATACAAAGAGGGAAAAAGTTTCAAGCCTTTTTGCAATATTTCACAATAAATATTCAGTTATCCTTTAAGAAGATAATAAAATCCTATCAAAAACATGTTAAGGTGATGTTATAATTAGCTTTATGTTACTACAGCAAGCTATCTGGGATAGATAACTTATGAAGACAAAAAGATTTATTTAGCTTACAGTTGTGGTCAATCGAAGTCCAAGATGGGAGCACCCCACTCGTTCATTGATGACAGCTTAATGGCATTGGTGTCCATCATGGCAGGAGAATATAAAGACATTTCTATAGTTTTGTAGCTGGTAAAAGGTAGAGTCTAATATCAAAAGGTAGGCTTTCACTTGGACTTGCCACACCCTTTTGCTGTTGGCATTGTGTCCACTCTTGTCTTTGCCTTAGGGCTGGGCCCTATGACTTAGTCTGGCTGATGATGTATAAGCAGGTGTAGAGTACCTTCCCCATAAACATGAAAATTTGTTCAGATGAGTGTGCTGGAGAATGAGAGACACTTGGAGCAGAGCTGAGGTGAGGCAGTCTCCTGGCAAAGGGTAGTCCAGTTGTGCCAACAGTAAACAGACACCTAGACATGTGTGCAGGTTGCCAGAATCAGTAAAGCTGCCTGGCTGACCCTAAGCCAACTCCAGGTGTATGCATTGCTCCCGTCTCACTTATCTCACCAGAGAACCTGTGAGGTCCCTCAACTGTGGATGACAGAAAAGCCCAATTAGATCTTTAGGGGTCTCCAGGTCTCAGAGAACTCCTGTAACTGTGCCTGGACTTGTGTAGGTTTGGGTGAATCCTCTACAAAGCTAGCGTTTGCTTTCTGATCTCTTGTAGTTCCCCAGCTGGCAAGGTCTGATAGTGCACCAGCTCTTTGGCTGGGTTAGGAAAATCTTCATAATTGTCAACAAGCTGGCCCTGGCCAGACTCTGACATCTGATGGAGAGGGTCATGAATGGTAGAGAAGAAAGCTGCCTGCTTCTGGTCAGAGCCTGCCTAAAATGATGAGTGGAAGGCCTGGCAGGTTGGGAAGGATGGAGATGTTTATGTTTCTTAAGGCAGGGCATTTCCTCCCAAAGCACAGGGCTAGTTGAAACAGAGTCAGAACAAATCACTTTACATTCTCTCTCTCTTTTATTTTTATTCTTCAGATAAGAACTAACTCCTACTCCCAAGGCACAATAGACCAAGGAAACTTTCAAAGCTACATTTATTCTCAGATTTTTCCTTGAATTTTAATCCTCTTATGAGACATTGACCTTTCAGAATCTGGTGAAAGACATGGACCCATTCTCTAGAAAAGTACTCCTAAAGGCAAAATTGTACTAATCATGTCAAGGATTTTGCAATTTCTCTGAAACCTGCTTAGGAACCTAGATTGATCTTAAGAGAGGGTAGGAGGAAGGGAAGGGGGGAAGAAAGAAGGGCAAGTCAATAGGTGTTATGTTTAGGATATATCATAATGTAAGTGTGTTCCCAAGGGCTTGCATGCTGAATGTTTGGTCTGCATGTGGTAGGATTAGGAAGTGCTGGAACCTTTAAGAGGTAGCACCTAGCAGAAGGAGCAGTGTTTGAATCACTGAGGACATAACCCTCAGAAGGGGCAATACTGGTCTTGTGGGATGTGTTAGTAATTGGGAGAGCACACTGTTCTCAAAGGGCATGTTCAGCTGTTCAGTCCTTCTCTGGCTTCTATCTCCTGTGCAGTCTTGCTTGATGCACCCTCAAAATGTTGATGCCATCTGCCCTGAAATCCACCCAATCTTGGACTTCAGCCTTCTGAGCAGGGAAAAATATACCACTATTCTTTATGAGTACTCAGGTTTAGGTATTTGTTACATCATCAGAAAATGGGCTAACAGAGAAGGGCAAAAAGAATACAGTATTAAGGATAAGTGAAGAAGGAATGGGGAGAGTGTGGAAACACACATGTTGAGGAATTTAAGTAAAGATTCCTCTGGGCTCAAATATATACCCTCTTCACTCTGCAGTAGCCATAGGGCAGGTACTTATCTGGCAAATCATTTTTAAAATTTTTTATTTTTATTTTTTGTTGGTACATTATAAATACACATCAAAAATACACTGCACATTGAGAATTTGTATCAGTATATGACACAATTTAATTCTCATTTTTCTCCTTTCCCTACCCACCTTCCACACCCTGCCCCTATTACGCAAGCTTTGTTTCCTTTTATTTTTATTTTTTGAGACAGGGTCTCGCTTTGTAGCTCTGGCTCTGAGCTCACTATGTAGCCCAGGCAAGCCTCGAACTCAGCAATCCTCCTGTCTCTGCCTCCTGAGTGCTGGGATGACAGGCGTGAGCCACCACGCCTGGCACTGTGGTATGTGGTATTGATTGCTGGTTTGCATGAGTTTCCATGCCCAACATTGTATGTGGTTACCAGAGATCGAACTCAGGACCTTGTGCTTGCGAGGCAGGCGCCGGAACCACTGAGCTAACCCTCTGGCCCTTTGTTTCCTTTTTTTACCGTTGATTTTTTCTTTCCTTATTATATGCCCCTAAACCCCATTTCCCTTTGAATATTTACTATTTCACAATATCGATCATGCATTCTAGAACCCATTTACAACTTCAGTTTCTCATACCAGAGAAAAGATGATATTTACACATCTGTTACCTATTTATTTCACTTATGAGTGTGTCCTGAAGGGCAAATCACTTCTTTATTACACTGCAACTCCCCTTTTCTGTCAAATCTGTCTGACATCTATGCACTGTGGTATATACATCTTTCTGGTTTATTCACTTTAATCCTGGGCAGTATAGTAGTGTGAATTTACCATACTTTATGAACATATAAGTGGTTTTCCTTTTTTTCTCAATATGGGTAGGGAACATCCTTGTCTATGTTTCCTTATATTTAAGTGAGATTAATTTCTCCATGGACTCTACTTACTCATGGGTTGTACAGCATGAACATTTTTACCATTTCTAGAAAGCCGTTACCTGCTCTTGGGAGTCATCAGACCTATTTACAACTCTCACCCCCACATATTTCCCAGTGCTTGTTATTTCTGACCTTTATATTTTACACATCTGATGGGTAGAAAATGATGGATGTATATTTTTGAAGTGTGTGTATTATTTTTATCTTCTCACGCTTTTGGCATTTGTGTTCTCTTCTGCAGATTGCTTGTTCCCGTCTTTTGCCCATTTCCCCCCTTACAGTGAATACTGAAGTCTTCCTAGATTTTGTTCTAGGATTATTTTTCTTTAATCCTACCTTTTCAGATTTTAACAAAACAGAAAGGTGACAAACATGGTAAAAGAAAGAGTCTGAACTTGGAATTAGGGTTATTTACTTGAGTCCTTGCTCTGATGGTAATTGGCTGTGCATGAATTTAGATAATGGGGAGAGTCATCTTTACTTCTCAAAGTCAGATAAAGGCCTCAGTGTGCTGGTATCTATGAGTGATCAGTAAATAATACTTCACTGAAGAACCCAGGTGAAGCTGTCTAAATGTTTTCAGATATGTATCAGAACATAGTTGTAGTAGTTTTCATAAAGGTATTCAAATAACGTGGGACACAGCCCTCCCGACAGATAGCTCTATTGTCTGAAGTTGCCCTAGTATTACAGTTTGATTCTGGAAGACTATAGACTGCTCAAAAACCCTCCTTGAACCTTCTTTACTTCTCATAGGACATTTTTAGCTTCCACCTCAGAACAGTGGCTCTGGAATGCCCCTACATCTTCCCTTAATGTCCACTAGCTAATAAAAAAACATTTGAAATTAATGACAGTAACAATAATAACTATATTTTTTGAACGCTACCAGAGCAAATAGATGTAGAGCACTAAGAAATTTGTGCAGCACATAGATAGCACTACATAAGTGTTTCCTGTGTTGGTAATGGTGATGTACTGGGCATTGACCAAAGCACAGTGGATATTAATTTCTTTAATTCTCCCAAGTGTAAGATATTTTCATAACTCTTATATGTGCATAAATTCTGGGAACAGACCTACTTTCTAGGAAGTCTCCAAGTTCCTTCCTCTATGATCACAGGTTTGGAATGTTGTACTAGGAGAATAATTTTCCCTTTTAGAGGGTAGTACTTTCTCTAGTGTTTGCTCATCAGTTAGCAGCTTGCACAATACTTTCATCTATATTCATTCATTCTTACAGTATTCTTGCATGGTACTATCTTATGTCCTTTTTGAAATAATGTCCTCTCAGCTTCCAGGAGTCATTTCTCCTAGTCTTCTTCCTGTGTCCCTGGCTATTTCTTTTTAATCACCTATTAATGGATTATTTAATGTAGTCTCTCTCACCCAGTTTTCTTGATCTTTCCTTATTCCTGCCCCAATTTTGTCAATAGAGTAGCCTGAGTGATATTTCCTTCCCACTCTTGTTCAAGTTCTTGTTTCTCAGGTGCATATGCTTCTTCAGTGTCCCAAGGGATTTGGCTCCTGCTTATCTCTCCAGATCTTCACTCCATTCTCTTATCTTGATCATTTATTTTCAACTGCCCTGGTTTTATTCTGCCTCCAAATGCAGTCCTACATTAAGAACCTTGTGATAGGGGGCAGAGATTTAGCTCAGTGGTTTCGGAGCCTGCCTTGCAAGTGCAAGGTCCTGAGTTAGATCCCTGGTAACCACATGCAGTGCTGGGCATGGTGACTCACACCCACCAGCAATCAATACCACATACCACAGTGCCAGGCGCGGTGGCTCATGCCTGTAATCCCAGCACTCAGGGGGCAGAGACAGGAGGATTGCTGAGTCTGAGGCTTGCCTGGGCTACATAGTGAGCTCAGGGTCAGCCTGAACTACAAAGTGAGACCCTGTCTCAAAAACAAACAAACAAACAAACAAACAAACCCCTTGTGATGTACTGGTATAAATTCTCAATGTTGATTGTGATTGTAATGTATATATAAAATGAACCAATAAAATAAATTAGGAAAAGAACCTTCCTGTTCACAGTAGTAGCACAAAACTAGACTTAGACTTGAGGATCAATAGAAAAGAATAGAGCATGCAAAAACAATCTCAAGCAATTCTATTATCTAATATTTGACAAATAGCTACAAACATTTGCTGGAGGATGGATACTTTTTTAATAAATGGTGCTGGGAAAATTGGCTATCCACCTGCAGAAGATTGAAACTAGATTCATATCTTTCACCATGTACTCAACTAAAATGAAAATGGATCAATGGATCAAACTCTTAATCTGCTGGAAGAAAAAAACAGGTACAACTCTTAAAGTCATAGGCATAAGTAAGGACTTTTTAAACAGAATCCCAACTGTACAGGAAATAGTGCTGAGAATCAACAATTGGGACCATATCAAATTAAAAACCTTTTTAAACAGCAAAGGAAACAACCAACAGAGTGAAAATAAAATTTATAGAATGGAAAAGTTTTTTGCCAGAGGGCTAATATCTAGATTATATAAAGAACTCAACAAAATTAGACCCTCAAAAATCAAAGACCCAATTAAAAATGGGCAAGTGAAATGAATAGGCACTTCACAGAAGAAGTACAATTGACCAATAAGTACATGAAGAAACGTTCAACATTACTGGCCACTAGTGAAATGCAAACTAAAACAACACTGAGGGTGGATACGGGAATGGGAAAAAATGAGAATTAAGTCATGTCATATACTGGTACAAATTCTTAAGGTTGAGTGTGATCACAATATGTATATGAAATGTACTTATATCACAACAAAAAAACAGTGAAATTCCATCTTACTCCAGAAATAATAGTTATTATCAAGAAATCAAATAATAAATGCTGATGAGGCTGCAGGAAATGTAAACTAGCACAAAAATTGTGGAAGTCAGTATGGAGATTCCTCAGAAACTTAAAACTAGAAATTTCATTTGATCCATCTATTACCTATTTAGGTATCCTCAGGAACAAGCTAAAGACATCATATTTTATGTACATCCATGATTATAACAGAACTCATAATAGCCAAATATTGGAAGCTGCCTATATGTCTATCAGCAGATAAATAGATAGTGGTGTTTACAGACAGTGGAGTAATACTCTACTATAAGGATAAATGATCAGGACCTCTAGGAATATGGTGGAGCAGTAAGCAGCAGTAAATCAGTCTTTCCATGAGTCAGAATCCAGACATTAGAAAACAACAACCTGATGAAGAAAAGAGGGAAGTGAATCCCTGGGAACAGGAAAGGTTCTGAAAGGAAAATTTGAGCCTACAGAGAAATTGAAGAGTCAGATCACAGTGCAGAAAAAGGAAGGGACTATTTACACTTTTGTTCCAGCTCCTGGCTCATGATGGGAGAACAGAAGACTGAATCTACAGAGAAAGTGGGTAACTCCAGAGGTCTTCAAGGAGAAATGCACCAGTGAAATGGAGCAGTAAATACATGTACTACAACATCTAGTGAATGACTAGCCCATGCATCTCCCATATACCCTGAAGAGGGTGCTTAGTTGGATGCCATGTTAGGGAGGGTCCAACTGAACCTGGGATTCAGCTATGGATTGGCTTCATCTCAGGGCTTCTAGTGTTAAACTCCCACAGTGACTGTGTGAATGACATTGATGAGCAATGTCCATGGTCAGGCTGGCAGGAGACACCCAGAATATTATAAGATAAGCAACTCAGGCCCTACCCCCATGACCAGAGGCTAGGTTTAGCCTGAGTTTCTGTGGATTTGAAAGTCTCAAACTAATACAATGGCCTAATTCTATGGCCAGCTAACTGGGATTATCCTGTGTGGATCTGGGATTTGACTGTTTCCTTTGTCTACAGTGAGAGCAAAGTCATTCCTTGAATTGGATACTACCCTAAAATTGTACACCCCAGAAGATAACCACAGGCTTAGAATCACAGAGAAAATTTTCTGTAATTTTTTCATTGCTATTGGTCTTTTTGTCATCTATTTTTGCTCATTTGGGATGTGTGTGTATATATATGTATGCATGTACATTGTTTTTAGTTTTAGTTTTGTTTATCTTGTCCTTTCTGGGTTTGGGTAATTTTTCTTTGTCTTTTTGTCTTGCTTCTAATTTCTTTTTCTTTTTTTCATTTCTCTATATTTTCTTTTCTCCCTCTTTATTTTCTCTCTTTTGGGTACAATTGCTCTATTGAGTGAAAATTTACTGTATATAGTATTCTGATTTGTTTTAGATTTTGTTATACAACTATAAATCTTGTACCTAGAGTTAAAGGTGTTAAATTATTAGTTATCAGTTTGTCCTTTTCCAGTCTGTGTTTGATGATATTGTTATTGCTGATTGTACTACTTGTTTTTTTTTTTTTTTTTTAGACAGGGTCTCATTTTGTAGTTCAGGCTGGCCCTGAGCTTACTATGTAGCCCAAGCAAGCCTTGAACTCAATAATTCTCCTGCGTCTGCCTCCCAAGTGATGGAATTACAGGTGTGAGCCACCACACCTGTCATTGTGGTATGTGGTACTGATTGCTGGTGGGCGTGAGTCACCATGGCCATTATTGTTGTATGTGGTTACCAGGATTGAACTCAGGACCGTGCACTTGCTAGGCAGGTACTGGAACCACTGAGCTAAATCTCTGGCCCCCATAAGAGGTATTTTTAATCAGTTCAGAACATTGAGACAAGTCATGACAGTGCATCTAAAGCTTGCATGTCTGATTTATTTCACTTAACATTATAACCTCAAAATGTTGATATATGAACTTTAGATATTATTTGTTTACATACAGAAATAATGGGCAAGCATTTAGCTCTCTTGTACTCCCTCTCCCCCATCTTCTGATATAATGATATGTATAATTATATCACTAGCAAATATTGTCATAGAAATAGAGTTAAAGATATATTAATATATTCATGTTTTTTTGAAAAATTTTCTTTTCTGCAACATTTCTATTTTTCTTCCTTTCCTTTCTTTCTTTTTATTAGGTACAGAGTTTTTTTTTCAAGGGCTTCATTATTTTAGTCTACCTAGATCCACCTCTATTCTAGGGGACCTCCACAATGTCAGGACAGTAACAGAAAAACTAGCCCTTTTTGGTTTTTCACTCAACCTAGTACTACTGGTCTCACAGGCAACCATTACTCACCTGAGTTTCTCTCTCTCTCTCTCTCTCTCTCTCTCTCTCTCTCTCTCTCTCTCTCTCTCTCTGTCTCTCTTTTGGTCAATGCTTTTGGCCCTTAACTTCTTTTTCTCAGACATGTTCTTTCTCGGTCCATTCCCTTGCCCTTCTCAACAGTCCACTCATAGTAGTATTGGTATTAATCTGTCAGTTAACTCTTAGTTCATTATAAATTAGCATTTTGAAGTGTTCTCATTTACATTAGGCACCCCAAAGATAACTTGATCCACAGTTAAAAGGACAATTGTTCTAATGCATATATGATTGAGGCAAAGTGGTTATAGGGCATAGCATGCTAAGGGCAGCTGATTGTAATGAAAGGTTTAAGAAAGGTATAAATGTTTCAGGCATGACAGGAATACAGATGGAAAGAATAGAGGGTCTATTCCAGCAGAAAAAATCCATCAAAATATTCATAAAGCAGTGCCCACTAAAAACACAGGACTTAGCTAGATCCATATTTTAAGAGATGACAGCCCTTTTTGCTGACAGGTCATAAGTCAAGAAACAAGTTTAATAAAGAATTCATTGAAAAACACTGTTTCGGCACCAGGCAATCAAGTTGTCCCCAGAAGAGCAGGACTTAGGAATGTTTTTGGATATATTATTGGTTGATATCTGACTTTGAGCTTATAAGTGTACATCTTTCAGATTTATGAAGCAATGTCCAGGAATCATGTCCTTGTATCTTCTCCAAGCCTCATGCATTATCTAAATGAATCCATTTGAACAAATTGTGTATCTATTCAGCTTTCACTGTGCATTCTTTCCTCATTCATTCCTATTGTTTGTGCTTGAATTACCCCTACAGAGTGACTCTCATACTTTCCCCATCTCCATTTGTCATTACTATATATTAAGGCAACTGGAATAAGGATGCAGGATCCCATATTGCTTTGTGAAATGGATTTAAGCTTTCTAAAATTTACCCTTTCTTAAGATCTACTCAAGACTTTAGTTTTATTTATGACTTTACCCATCTCATCTTTGATTCTTTCTAGGATCTGTGCAGCTTAAATGAGAACTTCTCCATATCCTGCTCTATTAAACCACCTGCCAACACTGATTGTTTGCCTACTGCCTCTGCTTGTCCAGTCCCAGTTCTTCTTTACCCCGAAATCCTCTCTTCCCTTCCACATGAGGAACTTTAGCAGATTCTCCTATTCAATCTTTCTGTGTGACATCTAATAATTTCTCTTTTAACAATATGACTTAAGTGTGGGCCATTCCCACATGAATCTACAGTGAGAGGAAGGAGAGAGGGAGAATCTATGTATAAACACACTTTCAATATCCAGAAGTATTCTTTCTTTTCATATCCACCTTGCTTTAAGCTATTCATGTTGTTGCAACAAAATATCCTGGACTGAATAATTTATAAAAAGGAGAAGTTTATTTTCTCACAGTTCTTGAGGCTAGAAAGTCCAAGGCCAAGATATCAGCAAGTTCAGTGTCTGGAGAGGTCCACTGGAGATCATTTGGTGTGATTACCAAGATGGCATCATACTACTGGTTCCTCCAGAGATCACAAAGGCCATGTTCTTATCCTGTGTAACATGGAAGATCAATAAGGCCTACTAACTCCTTTCAGTACTTTTTATAAAGTACGAGTCCCATCCACGAGTGTGGAGTTCTCCCAGTCTAAATCACCACCTAATAGCCCAACCTATAAATACTGTTCTACTGAGAATTGAGTTTTGACATGAATATCATTGGTAACATAAACATTTTTTTTTTGAGACAGGGTCTCACTTTGTAGTTCAGGCTGGCCCTGAGCTCACTATGTAGCCCAGGCAAGCCTCGAACTCAGCAGTCCTCCTGCCTCTGCCTCTCGAGTGCTGGGATTACAGGCATGAGCCACCATGCTGGCGGTAACATAAACATTTAATCCATAGTACAGCTCAATCTTAGTAATTGCTAAATTTAAATTTCCTTTTATCCTTCTTAGTCATTCTGCTGAGTAACAGCAGCAGCCAAAATGATACTGGGTACTGGAATGGGCTGGATATTAAAATTAGCTTGTTCAGCACCATGGGAGAAGAAAGTGGGTGCACAAGAGAGGCCTCTGTGAGTTGAATGTATTAATAGGTTGAAGATGTGTTCCCAGTCAATATCTATTTTCTCTATGCCTCATGTGAAATCCTCTTTGATTCCTTGAGCCCACCAGGGTCACAGCACACTCTGGAGAGGACTCATCAAGTATAACTGAAACCTCATAATGAAATTAGTAGAATTTTTTCTCTTCTGAGAGGTTTGAACCATTCTCCTCCCTTAAAGTTTAAAATCTGGAGCATCCCATTTTCTGGTCTCACTACTGTTTCTCTTAGACAGAAGCTTTCTTTCTTTCAAATTTTTCCTTAAAATAAAGTGAGGCCTGTTGATTGAGCTCAGTGGTTCTGTGCCTGCCTTGCAAACACAAAGTCCTGAAGTCCAATACCCAGTACTGGGAAAACAAACTCCCAATCATAGCACATTTTTTTTTAATCCAGGGAAAAACCTTAATTAACTATCTTCACTTGCTCCTAGTTATGTTCATCACTGATTTTAGAAGTGGTTTAGCTAAGCAATAAATTCACAGATCTCTACTCACGCTACTCTGATGTATGGTCACTTTGGTAATAATTGTCTAAATTTTTTAGGGATTTGGAGATAGCCTTGTCCAACTCACACAAGTTGAAGTCACTGACCTCTTCACTTGAACATATACAAGTGTTTGAACAGACATTTAGACATCAGACAAACAAAAATTCTACCCACAGGTCTTGCCAACACCAGTTTTCTAGACATACATTCTTTGAAAAGCTATAACACTTAATTATGGATGTACAGAGCTTTGGTTTTGTCACATATTCCTACCTCTGACTACCTTTCCTCATGCTGACTGCTTGGTTTTTGTTTTGTAAGCTCTAAACTTTATTCTTAGGGAGGCAGATTTGTGGCTTGCCTTTCTCTTCACATGTGTGATCATTAATTGTGATATAATATTTTGACATGGGTAAGAACCACCTAGCTGATTAGCAAAGCTCTGGGTGTATCTGCGGATGATTGGCATATAGCTGGAAACTAAGAAAGAAAAGTTCACCCTCAGTTTTGCCAGCAGCAACCAATAGGCTTGTATTGCAAGCATGAAATAAAAAGAGAAGAAAATCTTCCCTTGTTTCTTTGGAGGAGCTCTAGTCTTTGCTATTACTTTCTGACACTTTTCCAGTTCCATTACATTCTGCCAACCGCATATGGCCTTCTGCAGCAAACATACGACATTCTTGGCTTTTATAACTTCTTGGGTCTCCACTGAACTTTATGTTCACTGTCACAGCCTCACACACTATTTCTCTGGTATGAGAAACTGAAAATGTAAATAAGTCTTAGAATATATGTATGATAGACATAGTAAAATAGAAAATATCTTAAGGGAAATGGTGGGTAGGGGTATATAATGAAAAGAAAGAAAAAATTGTGATTGTTAAAAAAAGGGGAAACACTTATGGGGTGTGGGGTGTTGTGGGGAGGCTAAGGGAATTGGAAAAAATGAGAAGTCGTGTCATATACTGGTACAAATTCTCAATGTTGAGTGTGATCATGATGTGTATATAAAATGTACCTATATCACAATAAAAAATAAACCTGGGTAAAAGCAGCATGCAGTTTGAACATTGGGCTACCTTGAAATTTTCTCTGCCAAATTAATTAGTCTATTTCCCTTAATCTCAGCCTCTCAAAAAGTATCAGGATATGTCAAATGTAAACAAATTTTCTGCTAGAGTGTAACACATTGTCTCTGGTCTAACTGCTAATGGATCCCTTATTTTCAACTGAAACCTACTCCACCTGGTCTTTATCATTGGCCTTTTTATAAACATTCTGGTCTTCTGACCTCTGACCAGAGCTTCTCATGAAGTTCAGCTAACAGCAATCTAGGGTTTCTCTAGTCAGTCTCTCCAAACCTTTCCAAACTTCTTCCATGAAGCAGTTCCAAAGGCTTCTGTCTTTTGGAAATGAGATGAGCATCAAATACTCTATTTTTTTTTTTTTAATTCTTGAGACAGAGTCTTGCTTTGTAGTTCAGGCTGACCCTGAGCTCACTGTGTGGTCCAGGCAAACCTGGAACTCAGAAATCTTCCTGCCTCTGCCTCCTGAGTGCTGGGATTACAGGTGTGAACCACCGTGCCTAGCACTGTAGTATGTGGTATGTGGTAATGATTGCTGGTGGGTGTGAGTCACCACACTCGGTATTGTTGTATGTGGTTACCAGGGATAGAACCAGGGACCTTGCATTTGCCAGGCAGCCGCCAGTTCCACTGAGCTAAATCCCAGCCCTTACTCTAAGTATTTTTATTTTTAGCCATAAAGTATGTAGTTTGTTACGTCTATGAAAATAGAACATATAAAATTTTCTTTGGAAATATACTTTACTAATATTTAAAAAAATTGAATTCTTTATTGGTACATTTTATATACATCTCAAAATCACACATAACATTGGAGAATTTGTACCAGTATATGACACAAGTTAATTCTTATTTTTATCCACATCCCTCCCCACCCACACCTCCCCACCCCCTATATATGTGCTCTTTTATTTTCTTTCAGAATCATTTATTCCTTCCCTCATTACATTCCCACACCAGATTTCCTTTGGAAATTTCCCATTCTACAAAAACTGTCATACTTTCTAGAGCTCATTTACATCTACAGGTGCTCATATCAAAGGGAAGATCCGGTATTTGCCTATCTGTGATCTATTTATTTCATTATGAGTGTGCCCTCCAGGTGTCTCCATTTGCACACAAATGAATGAATCTTGTCATTCTTTATGGCAGAATAATACTCCATTTTATAAAAAAGCTCACATCTTCTTTATCCAGTCTCCAGTTGATGGGCATTTGAGTTGTTTCCAAGATGAGCTATCAGGAACTGAGCTGCTATGAACAAGGGTGTACATCTGTTTTTCCAATGTTATTTTTAAAATTCCTTTGGGTATATTCCTAGCAGGGGAATAGCAGGGTCAAATGGGACCCCTAGTCCTAGTTTTCTGAGAACTCTCCACAATGGTTGCACAAATCTGTAATCCTATCAACAGTGGAGAAGGGTTACTTTCTCCCCACAGCCGTGCCAGCATTTATTGTTGGTTGATTTTGTAATAGGAGCCATTCTTTGTGGAGTGAGATGAAATCTCAGTGTTGTTTTCATTTGCATCTCTCGAATGACCAGTAATGTTGAACATTTCTTCATGTGCTTCTTAGCTGCTTTGACTTCTGCCTCTGAGAAGTGTCTGTTCATTTCAGATGCCTATTTTTGAATTGGGTCTTTAAACTTGGGGAGACTGATCTGTTTCAGTTCTTTATATATTGTAGATAATATCCCTTTGTCTGGTAAACAGTAAAGATTTTTTCCCATGTTGTTGGTTGTCTTTTAGCAGTGCCAGTGACTTTTGCTGTGAAGAAGCTTTTCAGTAGGATGAGATCCCATTTGTTGACTCTTTCTGCTAGTTCTTGTGCTATAGAGATTTTATTCATAAAGTCTCTGCCTAAGCCAATGTCTCTAAGAGTTTTACCTAACCTGTTTTCCAGCAGACTTATTGTTTCTGTTTTAATGTTTAAGTCTCATACCCGTTGTGAGTTCAGTTTTGTACACGGTGAAAGAGATAGGTCTAGCTTTAGTTTTTGGCAGGTTAAAGCTCAGTTTTTCCAGCACCATTTGTTAAAAAGGCTGTCTTTCCTCCATTGAGGATGTTTGTCTCTTTTATCAAAGATAAAGTGGCTTAGTGAATCCGGGTTTTTTTCTGGATTTTCTCATCTATTCCACTGGTTCTCGGGTCTGCTACTTTGCCAGTATCATGCAGTTTTCTATCACAGTGGCTTTATAGTAGAGTTTCAAGTTGGGGATTGTAATACCCCCTGCCATGTTGTGGTTGCTTAGAATTGTTTTTGCTATTCTAGGTCTCTTGTGGTTCCAGATGAATTTTTGGGTGGTTTTCTCTAGTTTTGTGAAGTATAGTGTTGGGATGTCTTTCCACTTTCTGATCTCCTTTTCTATCTCGTTCTTCAGAGTCTTATAGTTTTTAGAGTAGAGGTCTTTCACTTCCTTTGTTAGGTTGATTTCTAGATATTTCATTTTTCTGTGTGCTACTGTGAAAGGGATTGACTCCACAATTTCTCTTTCAGTGAGTCTGTTGTTTGTGTAGACAAAGGCTGTTGATTTTTGAGCATTGACCTTGTATCCAGCAACACTACTAAATTTGGTAATTAAGTCTAGCAGTCTTTTGGTTGAGTTTTTAGGATCTTCTAGATAAAGTATCATATCATCAGCAAATAATGACAATTTAACTTCTTCCTTTCCTATCTTTATTCCTTTTATATCTTTGTCCTGCCTGATTGCTATGGCTAATGTTTCCAGCACTATATTGAACAAGAGTGGTGACAGTGGGCATCCTTGTCTCATTCCTGATCTTAGTGTAAAAGGTTTCATCTTTTGCCCATTAAATATGATGCTGGCTGTTAGTTTCTCATAAATAGCTTGTATTAAATTGAGATAAAGTCCATCGATTCTGATTCTCTGTAGGGTTTTGATCATAAATGGGTGTTGGATTTTGTCAAATGCTTTTTCTGCATCTATTGAGATGATCATAGGTTTTTGTCCTTGAGTCTATTGATATAGTGTATTACATTGATTGATTTAAGTATGTTGATCCAGCCTTGCATCCCTGGGATAAATCTGACTTGATCAGGGTGTATGATTTTCTTGATAACTCTCTGTATTCTGTTTGCCAGTATTTTATTGAGGATTTTTGCATCAGTGTTCATTAGAGAGATTGGCCTTTAGTTTTCCTTTTTGGCTGGATCTTTTTCTGCCTTTGGAATCAAGGTGATGGTTGCTTCAAGGAACGATTTGGGGAGTAGTGCTTCCCTTTTGATTTCCTTAAGAAGATTGAGAAGTACTATATTAACTCTTCTTTAAACGTTTTGTAGAATTCAGCAGTGAAGCCATCAGGACTGGGGCTTTTCCTTGTTGGTAGGTTGATATTGGGTTGTTTAACATTTTTATGTCCTCTTCTTTCAGCTTTGGAAGTTCATATGTGTCTAGGAATCTATCTATTTCTTCTAGATTTTCCATCTTTTTGGAGTACAAATTTTCAAAATATGTGTTTATTATCCTTTGGACTTCTCTGGATCTGTGGTGATTTCCCTGTTTTTTATTCCTTATAGTATGGATTTGAGCCTTTTCCTTCCTTTGTTTGATAAGGTTGTCTAAGGGTCTGTTGATTTTATTTACCCTTTCAAAGAACCAACTCTTTGATTCATTAATTCTTTGTATTGTTCTCTTTGTCTCCATTGCATTAATTTCTGCTCTGATCCTATAATTTCCTCCCTAGTGTGAGCTTTGGGTTTGTCTTGCTCCTCTTTTTCTAATTGCTTGAGGTTCATCATTAGATTGTTTATTGCAGTTTGCTGTATTTTCCAAGTGTAGGCATTCGCTGCTATGAATTTCCCTCACAGAACTGCTTTCATTGTGTCCATAAGTTCCTGTATGTTGTACTGGGTTTGTCATTTAGTTTTAGAGATTGTTTAATTTCTTCTTTAATTTCTTTTGTGGCCCATTGGTTGGTCAATAAAGTGTTGTTCAATTTCCATGTGTTTGTGAGGATCTTCGAATTTCTTTCCTATTTATCTCCAGTTTCAAGGCACTATGATCTGATGGTATGCAGGGGATAACTTTGATTCCTTTGCATTTACCTAAGCCTGTTCTATGGACTAGGATGTGATCTGTTTTGGAGAATGATCCATGAGCAGCTGAGAAGAATATATATTCTGACTTTGTAGGGTGAAATATTCTGTAGGCGTCTATTAAGCCCATTTGTTCAAAAGTTTGATTTAGGTGAAGTATTTCTTTACTGATTCTTTGTCTAGTTGATCTGTCAATTTGTGAGAGTGGAGTGTTAAAATCCCCTAACTACTATTGTTTTCATGGTTATCTGGTTTTTCATGTCCACTAATGTTTGTTTTGTATAGTTGGGTGCATTAAAGTTTGGTGCATAAATATTTATGATTGTTGTTTCTTTCTCTTGGATAGTTCCCTGTATGAGAATATAGTGACCTTCTTTATCTCTTTTAATCAGCTTGGGTTTGAAATCTATTTTATCTGCAAACAAGATAGTCACTTCTGCTTTTTTGCAGTTTCCTATGGTGTGGAGGATCATTTTCCAACCCTTTATTTTCAGTTTATGGGTTTCCTTCTGAATTAGGTCTGTTTCCTGTATATAGCAGATTGTAGGGTCTTGCTTTTTGATCATATCTGCTACTCTGTGTCTTTTAATTGGCCCATTGAGTCCACTGACATTAATGGTTATGACTGATATGGTCATATTCAGAGCTGCCATGTTTCCCTGTTCTTGGTTCTTTTCTTTCTTGCTTTCCCCCTTTTCTATTTAGTTTTTTGTTTGCCCCAGTGAGTTCACTTGGCTGGGTCTTGTGGGTATGGAATTTTCTGTTTTTTTTTTTTTTCCCAAGAAGTTCTTTAGAATGTTTTGGAGTACAAGTTTCGTATTTGTGAAGTTTTTCAGGTGTTCTTTATCATGGAAGTATCTTATTTCCTCATCTATTCTGAAAGATAGTTTTGCAGGGTACAACAGTGTAGTTTGGAGGTTGCTTTCCTGTAATGCTTGAAACACTTCCTTCCAGGCTGTTCTTGCATTGAATGTTTGTGTTGGAAAGTCTGCTGTGATCCTAATGGGCTGTCCTTTGTAGGCGATTTTCTTCCTTTCTCTCACTGCTTCAGTATTTCATTCTTTTGTTGTATATCTGGAACTTTTATCATTATATGTCTAGGTGTAGATATTTTTCTGTTATGGACTTTTGGAGACCTATAGGCCTCATTAATCTGTATGTGCAATTATTTTCCTGTGAAGTTTTCTGCCGTTATCTCTGACAGCATTTTTTTTAATTGAATTCTTTATTGGTACAATTTATATACATCTCAAAATCACATATAACATTGGGAAATTTGTACCAGTATATGCCACAAGTTAATTCTCATTTTTACCCATATCCCTACCCACTCCCCCCTCCTCCCCCCTTATACATGCTCTTTTATTTTCTTTCTGTATCATATTTATTCCTTCCCTTCCTCACATTCCCACACCAAGTTTCCTATAGAAATATTCCACTCTATAAAAGCTGTCCTACTTTCTAGAGCTCATTTGCATCTACAGGTGTTCATGCCAGAGAGAAGATCCGGAAATTGTCTATCTGTGACCTATTGATTTCACTTATTAGTATATCCTCCAGATGTCTCCATTTGCACCTAAATGGATCGATCTTGTCATT
>PVIC010035308.1:0-19115 GCA_004025085.1 Thryonomys swinderianus | reverse complement strand
ATGTGCAAGGCTTGAGACTCCATTCCACTTTCTGGCTACTAGGGATGTCAAAGCCACATGAGGATTTCAAGATACAGATGACAGCATCATTAGAACAAGACTAGGACTTAACCAGCCCTTTCCAGTGCTGTGATCCATAAACCTTGTGTCTTTGAATCACTAGGTGTTCACAGCTTATACAGTGGTGTTGAGAACAACTCTAGGCCTAACTGTGGGTTGGGGTAGGAGAATTTGCTTTTGACCATGAGAGCATTTACAGGTCCCATTGGGTTAAGAATAAAGGCTCTGGGGCCGGAGGGTTAGCTCAGTGGTTCCCACGCCTGCCTCGCAAGCGCAAGGTCCTGGGTTTGATCCCTGGTAACCACATACAATGCTGGGCGTGGAGACTCACACCCATCAGCAATCAATACCACATACCACAGTGCAGGGCGTGGTGGCTCACACCTGTAATCCCAGCACTGGGAGGCAGAGACAGGAAGATTGCTGAGTTCAAGGCTTGCCTGGGCTACATAGTGAGCTGAGGGCCAGCCTGATCTACAAAGCAAGACCCTGTCTCAAAAAAAAAAAAAAAAAGGAATGAAGGCTCTGGAGTCAGACTGCCTGGACTCGAATCCTTCTTCCAATACCCTGGCTTTGTAAATCAAGACCACTGATCATCTCTCCATCCCTCAGTTTTTTTCAACTGTAAAATGAAGGAATTCCTATGCAATCATTCTATGTGAGGTAGTGGATATATTTTGGGGGATGTTGGTTACTTAGTGTGAATGCCATCTTTTCTGTTTCAGGTCCTCCCTTATTCACTGGGAATCACCCTCTTGAATCTAAGAGGTGTGGTCTCCTTGATGGAGTCATGAGTCTGTTTTGGTCAACTGGGGTCACAGTGTGTGGTCTGAGGTTGAATGTATCACCTCAGTGGGCTGTGAGGCTTGGAAGATGACACCCCAGTGTATGGTGCGGTGGCATGCTGGATTACACGAAAGTTTCAAGGTCTTTCTCATCATACCCCACATCTCTGCCTTTTTCTCAGTTTCCATCTTTTCTTTCCCGAAGCACAGGAAGGAACTTTCCCAAGTTCCCTTACCAACTTAAAGACCCAATCAACCATAAAGAAATAGAAGCATCTTCAATCTTTTACTCACATTTCATTAACTCAGCAAGAATAAATAAATACACATCAGAAGAGACTAAACACCACACCAAGAGTGACCATAGAGGAATTTTGTCCCTGGTCATTGTTTTCCAGCTCACTCTCTCCCTTAAACACCATTTACTGCCCTTCTCTGTTGTTTTCCAAAGAGAAGTTATTTAAGCCTCATTCATCTGGTCCTGCCTTGCATTTTCATATTCTGTATGGTTCTCATGTGCCTGTGCACATTCACATACTATTTCTCCTGTTATCTGTCTGTTCATTAGACTTAGATGTGAACTTTAATGGGGGAACAGTTGGAAATTTCCTACACTTCTGGGCTTTCTCTGGACCTATAAGTCAGAAGATTTCTTTCTGTGGGCCTTCTAAGTGACTACTCTGGGCCTAGGTTGTGAAAGATTCACTGAGGGCTGGGCACGCCTGTAATCCCAGCACTTGGGAGGCAGAGACAGGAGGATTGCTGAGTTTGAGGCTTGCCTGGGCTACATAGTGAGCTCAGAGCCAGCCTTATCTACAAAGCGAGACCCTGTCTCAAAAAAAAAAAAAAAGATTCACTGAGGGTGAAGCCGGCTCAAGGAGGAGGGTCGGAGGCAGAGAACGCCGCATTTCTGATAAATTCTCTTTTCAGGCTTGAGGTGGTTTGAGCTAATTTTCTCTCTCTTTAGCAAGGAAGGGATCTGATATGCCACTTCATAAAGCAATTTTGAGGACTGAGAGAGGGGATGCGAGGGCTGCTGATGATGCAGGACCCAATGCAAGACCCAAGCCTGGGCCTGCACAGAAGACACACTGGTCATTTCAGCCCTGGCCCCTCTGTGTTCTTGGAAGTATTTGAGAGCCAGTCCTCTCAAAGGATTCCACATATAGAGCAAAAACTTGAAATAATGCGTTTTGCTCATTTCCAAACTGGTAGAATATCTAAGGCTTGATCTTGGGGCTGGAGAGGACACATGCTAGGTTTGGCAAAATGCCTGGCCCACTACCTTTGTTCCCAGCCCTCCCACATATCAGATGCCTCTCTGGGAAAAGAAGAAAAAACACTTTATTCCTAACAGGCCATGGTACTCCAGTTCTCAGGGGAAGTCAGACAGACATTCTGAAGACAGACATTCACCTGTGATGGTTTGGGGTGAGAGATGGACTCCTGCCTTGGCTCAGCAAACCATGGGGCAATTCTGCAACCTCTCCCTGCTCTGGCCCCTTCACCCACACCTCAGCCAGCCCTACAGCCTCCTGTGCTGCTCTCAGTGCACTTATCTGCACTGACTTCAGGGCCTCTTTTTAGGCTCTTGTGTTCTTTCCCACCCAGAATGTTCCTCACACTCATCCTTACTTGAGCAACCCTTATTAGGCTCTTGGTCTCAGCCTTGGAAGTAGAGATGAAAAGGGATAATTCTGAAAGCAAACAGTCTTGGAGCCAAATCCCAATGCTACTGTCCATGGGGAGTGCCCCTTTCGGGTGGCCAGGACTCAGTTCCGGGCCTCACACTGTGTCCCATGGCTCTTGTCCCAGTGTCTCTGGTACTTCAGTTGTTCATGGACCACTTTCCCTGTGGGGCAAGGCTCCCTGAATTACCATTTGGGATTCACTCACTGACTGCCCCCAGCCTGGATTTAGCACAGCAGTGGATCCACAGCAGGCCTTTAAAAAAGGACAGATAAGAATAAAGGCCTGAACAAAATCACCAACTTTTCTGAATCAGTCTCCTTGGCTTACAAATCAAAGGTCTGGACAAACAATTCTCTAAGACCTCTTTCGTATGTAAGACTTTAAAGCTAAACTTCTGATTTATTTTGCAAGTATGAAAAGGTCAAATCCAGACCATGGGTGATTCAGATAAAGAATCACCTTTTGATTCACCCAAGATTTTCTGATGTTTAACAACCAGAAAATCATGCAGTTGGGTCAGGTTGTAAGGGAGTGAGCTCTTTGTTTAATAGGTAATTGAGCAAAGGGCAATTGGAGCCCTTCGCAGGGATGTTTGCTATAGAAAGGATTCATGCAGGCTGCAAGTTGCACGGGTGTAAACATCACAGTCTTACCCCAGGGACTGGGCGCTAAAAATACTGAGGCTGATGAATGATAACCCCGCTGGCTGCCTCCCGAGCAGATGCTGAGGCAGCATTCCCAGCAGCAGTGCTAACTGATTCCAGGCGGACCCCTGTGGGCGGCAGCAGGGAGTGACACTGCAGACCACACACACACAAGGTGTGTGACTCAGCATGGGGCAGAGATCAGGGCGTGCATGTGTCCCCTAGAACTATGGTATGCATGAGAATGGCCTCTTCTAGCTATTTTTAGGTTAGGAGTGAAGTAGGAAAAGGCTTCCACACAATGTTTTGCACTCTAGGTACTGACCACCCTCCTGTTGTGTGCATTGAAATGCAATTATACCCATCCACCAACATACACTCACACCATACACACACACACACACACACAACTACACAGTACACATACACAGTACTTCCTACACAGATACCATATACACATGCACCCATTCACATACATACCATGCACCTCTAGTCTAATGCTTTCTGACCCCTTTTTTGGCCTTTGTTTATGGCTAAATTCTGCTATTTGTCTTCCTCCTTGTGTCAAATCCTATGCATCTCATCAGTTCTGAAATTTTCATTACAAAACCTTCAGAAAGAAGAGATTTTACAATCATTCAAATGCAGCTACAGATAATGTAACGTCCTGATTTCAAAAACCTATCTTTTCCCCCCACTCCCTAATTTATAACTATGTTATATCAGCATTTGCCTTCAATTTTGCTTTCATTTCTTACAGAAATGACTGTAGAAACAGCTGGTTATCAATGATATTTTTTCATTTGTTCACTAACAGTCTTTCTTCATAAGCATACATGTTAACGAGTTATAATTAAGTTATGTTTCTTTATCAGCATGGAAGTTCTGTGTGATAAACCCTTCCCCATGCTGCTATCTAATTCTCATCTGTATCTCTTTTTAATAACTATACTTCACTGACTGGCTGGATTATAGCTTCCTTAAACATTTCCCCACTGTGGCCCTTGCAGGTGATATTTAAAATTTAGGTTAAAAATAACAGTACAACAAAGATCTTAATGCCTAGAACTTTGCCTTCAGTTTGAATTATTTTTTAACATAAATTCCTACATGTGCAATTACTGGGAGAAAGGATACAAATATCATAAAAATGTAGCCTATAAACACTTTTATTTTTCCTGCACCAGCCCTTATGCAGTAAATGTTTGCTCCTCACCAAGATAGATAGTTAGATTGAGGGGCTTGGAGATTTCCTCCAATCCCGAAAATCCCATGATTCTAAAACAGTGATGCTAAAAGCCTACTAATTCTGAAATCTAGAAGCAGGTACCAGGGTGTTGTATGTTCATGAGTATTTCTGAGTGACTGATGGCAGAGCTACACTAGGGGGGGATATACAAGGTGGTAAAGACGCTCTGGAAGGGTTGCTGATACTCATCCCACTACCCCAGTAGGCCGCAGGTTGAAGAGCCAGTGCTGTTTTTTTCCCCCTCTTCCACACAGTTATCCCTAACAGAGCTACTTCAATTGTGAGCAAATGCATGCAGATCTGCTTAAATCAGTAGCACTTGTCATAAGCACACAGTTAGACAGGGAGCAGACAACAGGCTGCCATGAGGGAGGACAGTGGGAGCTGGGAGGGGACCACGGCCCAGCTTTCACGCTGGCCAATGAGACAAGTTCATCTCCTGCTCTGTTCAAGTGGAAATGGGGAAATAGTTCCGCTGAGGTTTCCATTCTCAAACTCCCCAGAGAAGGGGATAATAAATAAGTGACAATAACAGATTGCACACTGTCAGTGCCGGTACTTCTTTGCCCCCAGAGAATTGATTTTTAATATTGGCGCAGATGACATGTGGCGGGAGTTGTCGCTGACATGGGTGTTTTGTGGGTTTCAATAAATCACATCAGCCTGGAGCCTCTTAAATGGACCAGCTTGTTGGGTGCTGTTTGCTGACTGCTCCCAGGCCCTGGGAAGGGTGCTGTGACTCTGAATCGGAAGGTTAGGTTGTGACTGACTAGGAGACCTTGGCTGTCTATGTCGCCAGTGTGCACCTCAGTTTCCCAAATTTAAAAAAAAACTGGCGTCTGTTCGAGCTGACAGCATTGTTGCAAAACGTTATGTGAAGAACTGGCCATGAAAAGCCCCATCAAATATGGTGGTTACTGTGACAGTAACAATGGGCCAGAAATATAAAAGAGAGTGACAGGTTTGGGGCAGAATGTCTGGCATCTCTGTTCTCATGAGAATAGCCTTCAAAAGTTGATATTCAAAGGATCAATTCACAGTACCTTCCTTCACAAATAAAATAAATGCATGTGGAAAGGCACAAAGCTCAGGTGACAGTCAGGCCCTAGCGAGCTATGACATTGGAAGAAAAACAACAAATGGATGTTTACTACACGTTCACAGAGGCCAGTCCTAGGTTAAGACCTTTACACACAGCATCTCATTTAATCCTTATAGGACTCTGTGTAGCAATTACCATAATTATCTGCTTTTATGGATGAAAAGACAGATAATGAGGGAGGAGTAGAGATGTGTTTGAAAAGCAGGTGACTCCACAGTCTTCTAGACTTTGTACAGGGCCAGTTAGCCTCAAGTAGGCTGCTCTGACTCAACTATAGACCAGCACCAGGCAATTGACAAGGGGGACAGGTGTGGAGTTTGCAATCTGCACAGCCCTGTCCAAAGCTGTGGGCTGCTCAGCCATGAAGGAGTGCAGAGGCAAGGCCCTCCTACGGCCAGGACTTTCAATTTTCTAAGAGAATGTAGAAATTAGGATTTTGGCAGCTTACTATCACTTTTTTTTCTTTTGTTAAAACACACCCTGAGCTGGAAGAGGCTCCTGTGACCGCTAGTGTATGAGCTTTGTTTCTTTTCAGAGGATGATTACCACGTGGAGTCACCCCTCAGATGGAGGGCATACCTACACTAGGCTGTTCACCAAAGTGAGGCTCAGTGCCACAAAGAGCACTCCCTGCTGGCCGGCAGGGTGTCATTACACATCCCCATCTCCCCCTCTACACGTGGAGAGGTGTATACTCAAAGGAGATGTCCAAGCCCCCCCCCCCCCAAGTATTAGTGATGGGCTATCCCTCCAGGAGTGTGTGATGCTCAGGGGTACTCTCTGGGCCTCTTTGCATAAATAAGAGTGCTGAATGGGAGGGGAGGGGCTGGAGCAAAGGAGAGTGAGTGAAGCTTAGCTGCCTCCCTCTGCCACCCAGCATTGGGCAGCTCAGCACCAGGGTCCAAATACTCACAGCACTCGGAGGGACCGCAGCCCATTGAAGGCGTGGATAGGGATGCATCGCAGCCGGTTGTAGCTCAGAATCCTGTGGAAAGAGAGATAGGAGCCTGTTGGCTGGTCCCGTTCTTACTTCTCATGGTAACACGATTGACAAAACATTTTCTTGAGTTTCCCAGTTTTCATAAATTCACAAAAGCATCCTAGCAATAAAAGGAAGAGAAACTTCTACCACTGCAGGAAGATGGTGAATTTCAGCTTTCCAGTTCCCCACCATGCTGTAGAACAGGCTGGCTCTCACTGGCTTTCCATAACTCCTTGTGCTTGCAGCATGCTACGCACAGAGTTAAATACATGAGTCTGTGCAGACATAATTGTGTGGGAAACCCTCCACAGGGAAAGAAAATTCACACATCATGGAAGCTATTTTAAAGTCTTCTTCAGATGTAATGAAGTTCCAGTTTCCTCCTGGAAACTGTCTTTCTCTGACTAGGCAGTAATGTTCCAACCTGCTTCATTCTCTTTTTGACAATTAAGGCTGACCCTTCACTTGGGCAACCAAAGTCCTGAGAGCAACCCCAGTAGAGCAGAGGACCTAAGAGCAAGGAGGCAGAGGATGGCCCAGGAGAGAAGTAAATATAGCTGTACTCACAGAGTAGAGAGATGAGACATGTTGCTGAAGGTGTAATTGGTCAGCACACCAATGCTATTGTTGCTCAGGTCACTGGGAAAAATAAAACAAAAGGGTCAAAATCTACTGAAGACTGCATTGAAGGAGGCCATTCCAAAGTATCAGACATGAGTTCCACCAATAAATTCACCCATCTGCCCATCTACCCACCCACTCATTCAACTATCCACCCATCCTCTGCCAACCTGCTCATTCACCTACTTAGTAATCCCCCATCCATCCATCCATCCATCCAACCCCATCTATCCATCTATCCATCTACTGATCCATCCATCAGTCCACTGACCTAGCCACACACCCCACCAACTTCATTCTTCCTAAGAGGGAACCTGTAAGATGGAATAGCTGAATCTCTAGCATTTCCAGGGAGATAAATACTCAGAGCAGTGGGAACATTAGTTCACATCTGAGTCACCTGGAGAGCTTTAAAATCCTCTGATATCTGAGTTCTGGGCCTAAATATTTTGATTTAAATAGTCCAGGGTGGGTTTTAGCATCAGTATTAAAATAACTCCTCTTCCTCTTCCTCTGGAGATTCTTCTAATCAGCTCCATTTATACTCATTGTTACACAATGATGTGGTTTCTAGCTGAGGGTACTTTTGTTCTTCCAGGGACATTAGGCAATGTCTGGAAACATTTTTGGCTGTCATTACTGGGAGAAGTGCCACTGGTACTTAATAAGGGTCCTGGACACTGATAAACATTCCATAGTATCCATGCCAGCTCCCCACATCCAAGACTAGCTGGCCTCAAATGTCCATCATGTCCTCATCTAGACATTGGTTAATGGGAATTCAGGGCAAAGACAGGTGAATTTTTTCCCCACCTTTCATCAGTGGGTCTAGTGCTTGCCCTTGTGGCCTGGGCCCCTTCCCTTCTTCATAAACATGGACACCTTTCAACTACCACCTGCCCCAAAGTTCTTCTGCCCCTGCCTGGGCTGCCTAGCTTCCTGAGCCTGGCTCATGTTCAGCACCCCTGCTTTTCATTAAGGGGTTGTCTGAGTCTCAAAAGACTTCGAAGGAGTAGCAGTTACCACCTGAAATACTCTCATTTTGCACCATCTACTTGAATGTTTCATATGGAATTAGAGAAGGAGAAAGAAGACATGCCCATTTTATGCCTTTGGCTAATATAAGAGTGGCCACAGGTTCCAAGCAGCTGGAGACAGAGGAGGTCCAGGAATTAAATTTGGACCCTATGTAATCCCAGCACTCGGGAGGCAGGGACAGGAGAATTGCTGAGTTCACGGCGGCTTGCCTGGGCACCATAGTGAGCTCAGGGCCAGCCTGAACTACAAAGCGAGACCCTGTCTCAAAAAGCAAAAAAAAAAAAAAAAAGAAAAAAAATTTGGACCCTAGGTCATAGGTATTGCCCCTCCCCCAAGCCAAGCAGAAAAGTGGTTCTAAAGGCCCACAGTGCCAAGCTCTGGTGTTCTGCATTGGTAAGTCTTGGCCATCTGTTCCTCCTAGTTGCATTTCCCCCACTCCACCCAGGGAGAGAAGTTAGGAAAGACTGCCTAAGCCAGCAGCACTCTTCTCTCATCACCTCCACATCAATTTCCTGAGCTACCCCAGGAGGCAGAAATAAATGTTCCACCCAACATCCGGGTCCTTACATAAGTGTCAGGTGTCGGAGGGCAGACAGCTCTCTGGGGACAGCTGTTAAGTGGTTTCCTTCCAGGTATCTGAAAGAGAGGCGCAGAGTGACACGTGGGAAAAAGACTGCAGTTAGTCACTTTCTCAGATGAGCCTCTCTGACCTTATGGGCTACTTTGATTTCCTTTTCTACTCTCATAGCTTTTTTACTTTCTTCTTCAAAGCACATACTACATTTGTCACTTGACATTTGTGTGATTATTCCACTAGTATAGATTGCCTCCTCGGGCCAATAACTTTCATGATGCAGGGCTCTTGTCTAAAATTACCCACTTTTGGATCCCCATAAGGCTCACATATTTGTTTAGTGATCAAATACTCAACTTAAGCTAAGCCATCATAACACCCTTATATAGACCAGAGATTTAGTTTTCAGAAAGCAGTTCAAAGATGGTGAAAATCTTGCCCAAGGTCACGTAGCAAGCAAGTGGCTAAGCCAGAACTTGAACCCAAGTCTAATTGAACTCTCACCTCAATTTTGAACAACCTATTCGGCTCCTGGAGGGTGGTAGAAGAAGTGACCCAAAATTCATCTTAGGAACATTAATCCATATTGACCATCTCCAGTGTGCATTTGGAAGCTGAGAAAAGCAAGCCAGGCATGATAGTACATACTTGTAATCCTAGCACTCTGGAAGCTGAGGCAAGAAGATCACTACAAGTTCACGGCCAATCTGGGCTGTTTAGGGAGTTTAATACCAGCCTGAATTACATAGTGAGACCCTATCACCTGGAATGCAGGAAGGCCATATGGCTGAAGGGGACAGGGCTTCAGAACAAAGACATGCTCAACAGAGGACTACCTTGGACAGATAAAGGCTTAGCCTGGACTCTGGGGTTCTGCACTTTAGAGGGTGAGGCAGAAAACTCAAGTGTGGTTTAGGATCAGCAAAGGAGGTCTCAGTAGAATTACATAGTCCTGAGTTAGAAAGGCTGTTACTACCTATCAAGATTGTGACTGCCCTCCAGGGGGACACAGGTCAGTTCATTTATGCCTATTCTTGCTATAAACCCCTTTCCTAAGTTTCCTGTTGTGCTCAGAAAAAAAGTGATTAGATGTACTTGAATCTTCAGGGTGGATTTCCCTTGACTGAAGCTGCCACAGTGTTGACCATCACAGTCATGCTCAGCGTTTACGCTATCTAGACACCCTCCTTTGGGCCCAACACAGACTCTGGGTCTTTTTTTTTAATTGAATTCTTTATTGGTACATTTTATATATAGCTCACAATCGCACTCAACATTGCGTGATTTGTACCAGTATATGACATGAGTTAATTCTCATTTTTACCCATATCCCTACCCACCCTACAACCCCCCACCTCCTATGTATATATGTGCTTTCTTTTTCTGTTTAAATCATATTTATTCTTTCCCCTCATTACATTCCCCTACCACATTCCCTTTGAATTTTCCCTATTTTACAAAAATCTATCAAACATTTTAGAACTCATTTACATCTACAGGATCTCATAACAGAGAAAAGATACGGTATTTACATATCTATGACCTATTTATTTCACTTTTTAGTGTGTCAAGATGTGTCCATTTGCTCATAAATGACTCAAACCTGTCATTCTTTATGGCAGAGTAATACTCCATTTGAGAAAAAAAAACACATCTTCTCTATCCAGTCTCCAGTTGATGGGCAAATGGGTTGGTTCCAAGATTGGGCTATCACAAACTGAGCTGCTATGAACAAGGATGCATGTATGTCTTTACAATATGATTCTTTTCATTCTTTTGAGTATATTCCTAGCACGGGAATAGCACTCTAATCCTAGTTTTCTGAAGAATCTCCACAATAGGTGCACAAGTCTACATTCCCACCAATGGTAGAGAAGGATTTCTTTCTCCCCACAGCCTCATCAGCATTTATTGCTGGTTAATTTTTCAATAGCATCCATTCTTTGTGGAGTTAAATGAAATCTCAGTATTGTTTTCATCTGCATGTCTGGAATGATCAGTGATGTTGAACATTTCTTCATATGCTTCTTGGCTGCTTTGACTTCTTCCTCTGAGAAGTGTCTGTTCATTTCAGATGCCCATTTCTAAATTGAGTCTTTAAATTTGGGGGGATTAATTTTTAAAAGTTCTTTCTATATTCTAGATAGTAGGCCTTTGTCTGAGAAACAGCTAGTAAAGATTTTTTTTCCCATGTTGTTGGTTGTCTTTTAGCTGTGCCAGTGGTTTCTTTTGCTGTGCAGAAGCTTTTTAATAGGATGAGATCCCATTTGTTGTGGGTCTGTCTTTTGTTAGCTCAAGTTTCACATACATGTGAATCACCTATAACCTTGATTAAAAAAAAGCCGATTTCAATTTATTAAGTCTGAGATAAGCTGGACTTCCAACAAACTGCCCACTGTGGGGAACTGCTGGTCTCCAGTCCACACTGAGTAACAAAGTACACACACAGCCTGGTGCCTTTTGTCCAACATCCAAAATGACCGAAGCAGGAAGAAATGAGTGAAAACATAATATGAGCAAGTTTATCAGTGACTGAACCAGGTTTAGCTTCATAATTGAGACTTTTCGTGGCCAGCCCCCAGGGATCCTCGTGGCATGGAAGATTAGGTAGGATCTGATAAGGTTGCCATGAGATACTGGATTAATGTCCTTTTGGTCCTTGATACTTCTGTGTACCTATTATATGCCAAGAGTGATGACAGATGCTGAGGAAGCAAGATTCCATGTTATTTTTTCTCAGCTGTCCTAATATTCAGCCAGGTTTAGATGGCACTCTCAGGCTGAGAGCTAAGAGAAGCCTATTCATTCATGTATTCGTTTATTCAGGCACAAGTATTTACTGAACAACTGTGCATGCCGGCACTGAATGTACTATGAATGACAGCAGCAATGTCTGCTGCTTTTGCACAATCAAAAATATCACAGCTGCAGGACATTGTGGTACATGCCTGTTATCCAGCCTACTCAGGAGGCTGAGACAGGAGGATTACAAGTTTGAAGCCAGCCTGGGTAACATCCTAGGATCCTTTCTCAAAAAAAGAAAATGCAAACTAAAACAAACAAAAACTAATAGAAGAGAGGGCCAGAGATTTAGCTCAGTGGTTCTGATGCCTGCCTCGCAAGCGCAAGGCCCTGAGTTCGATCCCAGTAACCACATACAAAGCTGGACGTGGTGACTCATGCCCACCAGCAATCAATATCACATACCACAGTGCCAGGCATGGTGGCTCATGCCTGTAATCCCAGCACACGGGTGGCAGAGACAGGAGGATTGCTGAGTTCAAGGCTTGCCTGGGCTACATAGTGAGCTCAGGGCCAGCCTGAACTACAAATCGAGACCCTGTCTCAAAAAAAAAAAGACTAATGGAAGAGAACCAAGAGGGGGCCATATACACAGAGAGATGTGAATTGCAAATGACAGTGCATGCTTTGGAGGGAAGGAGCAAAGTGTTGTGTTGGAGATATCCCAGGCACTCAGAGCAGAAAGCAGTGAGCTGTGAGGTGAGAAAGGCCAGAGGGGACAGAGAGAGTGGCAGCCCAAGTGTGTCTTGCGGTGGGCCCCAAGTCTGAGCATCAGGCAGGGAAAGAAGGTGGGGAAGTTGAAATCTCATGGGCTGGACAGGACAATGGGCAGGAGACAGACCTCCCTTGGGCAGGGAAGTGGGATGGTAGGTTTCCAAGGTCTGCAGAGGCTGAAGGGCTCTGGCTTGTCCACTCCCAAGAAGTGTGATAGAAACCAGAATAAAATGCTTAAATCTTGTGTTTCTTTGCTGGGGCATTTGTAGAAAGCCCATAAAAAGCACAGATGAAGGTGCCCATGGGTTAGGCTTGCTGACCCCCCTTAAGGTAAGTAACTGTTTTATGATTTTTTAAATTATATTTTTAAGAGTAGGAAAGGTGGGCCGGAGGGTTAGTTCAGTGGTTCCGGTGCCTGCCTCGCAAGCACAAGGACCTGAGTTCGATCCCCAGTAACCACATAGAATGCTGGGCGTGGAGACACGCCCACCAATAATCAACACCGCATACCACAATGCCGGACGTGGTGGCTCACGCCTGTCATCCCAGCACTCGGGAGGCAGAGACAAGAGGATTGCTGAGTTCGCGGCAGCTTGCCTGGGCACCATAGTGAGCTCAGGGCCAGCCTGAACTACAAAGCGAGACCCTGTCTCAAAAAGCAAAAAAAAAAAGAGTAGGAAAGGTTTACTAGGGAATAGGAGGAGCTTCTGAGAAATGAGAGGTTCCAAAAGTGGGTTGCCACTGAGCATCTTTGTCAGGGTGATTTACACAAACAAGTCACAAGTGTGAACATAACAAACGTCAAATTATAATCAACCAGTAAGGTACCAAGTAGAGACACTTAGCTCCTTTTGATTCATTAGGGGGGTGGAGCATGTAGCAAGGGTATACAGCTGGCATCATTAACCTCAGTTTATCCATGACTTCTAGAATAGGAACATTTTGCAAAAGGATGGGCCCAGGAGTTCTCATCACCAAGAGAGTGTCTGATGCATATCTGGATTTAACAGACTGGGCAGTACTAATTATAGTTCTGCTTAAGGTATGTAACTTTACCTCAGAGACAACACAAGGCCAGGACAAGACCAGAACTCAACCAAACTCACCAGTGCTCTTTGAGGTTTAGGCTCAATACTTTGGGATACACAGGGTCTGTTACCTCATCTAATCCTCTGGAGCTGGGTGGAAGGCTATTTTGCTAAGGCTCAGAGAAGTAACCATTAGATATAGGAACAGGATTTAAACTCACACCTTTGGACTTTGGAGCATGAGAATTCAATTCAATGAAGTTTCATCTTTGCACTTTGAATTCCTTATTGTCAACTTCCATAAGTATAGTTTGAGATTATATACTGTCCCATGATGAGTGGTTACAGGATCCCCTGCTACCAAAATTCAAGGATGCTCAAGGCCCACATATGAAACTGCATCATATTTGCATGTAATGTATATGTATCTCCCTTTTTTTTTTTTTTTTTGGTGGTACTGGGGATTGAACTTGGGCCCTTGTGTGTCTAAGGTTGGCATGATACCACTTGAGCTAGTCCCCAGCTCCCTATCTTATTTCAAATCACCTCTAGGTGGTTAAAAATACCGAATTCAATGTAATTGCTATGTAAGCAGTTGGTTTACTGCATTGTTTAGAGAAAAAGGCAAAATATGTTTATCTGTTCATTACAGATACAATTCCTTTTCCAAATATTTTCAACATACAGTTGGTTCAATCTGAAGATACAGAACCCTTGGGTACAAGGGGAGCTGACTATACTCTACTATAGAACTGATTTTTTTCTCTGAACCCTGCTTGGCTATATGTTCCACAAGGGTGAAATTTTTGCCAGTTTTGTCTTGCTGTATCCCCGCTGCAGCGTATAGTGTTCAGCTCATAATAGGAGCCCAGTTATTGCTTGAATGAATGAGTAGATGCCTAACAAAGCTGTGCACAGGACTCTAGATTACAAAAGGAAAACCAAAAAATCCACAGTGGCCTCTAAGAATGTCCATGCCTCACCCAGATTTCACTGTACACTGGTTGATGTTCTGCAAATGCTGGGATTTGCTGACAGTTGAGTGGAAGCATAAATGAGCCTGAAATTCATGGATGCTGATGGTGTCCTTACTAAGACAGGGAGTCAGGACCCAGGAGGATACATCTGGAGCTGCAGGGGCCCACAGGGCCAGTTGCAGCCTGTATCTGGACTCTGATCGGCACTATGCCAATGTAGCCTCTAGCCTTGCTCAAAAGCTCCCATCCCTTGTTGGAGAATGGCCACCCAACTCTTCCCCAAATCTGACAAGACCTCTGCGCTCAGTCTTTGACAGTCAGGGTTTTCCAGAGAAACCTGACAAGACCTCTGTGCTCAGTCTTTGACAGTCAGGGTTTTCCAGAGAAACCAAATGGTGTGTGTGCACACACACACGTGCATGTATAAATGAAAATTTCAGGACAGCATAGTTTTGGACTAGGTTCTGGCAGTAGGCTCTAATAGACCAGACTAAAAATCAAAACAGGATGATCCATGCTAAAATACCCCACCAACAAAGCAAAACTCAGCTGTTAATCTGACTATCCAAGATACCAGGAAAAATGAGGTAAAAGTGGAATTTCCTAGGCAGCCTAGTTTCAATAGACAAGATCAGAAAGTGTGTTCTGCTTTAATCGTTACCAAAAAAAAGTGACCCAAAGTAACTCGGTATTAGCCAATCAGATATTCTCCTATTGTTCTGTCTCCCTGTCTGGGCCGTAAGAGGAAAGTAACTTTGAAGTTACAATCCTATCTTTGTTGTTTCTGCTTTTTTAAGCCCTTCTCTGTCTGGGAAATCAAACTTTTCTGTCCAGCCCACTGAACCACTAACTCTATTTTATGAAATGTAGTAGTTCCAGGTTAGAATTACAAATTAAAGCCAATCACAGTCTTTAATGTAAATGTATGTCCTTTTTGTCATTTTACTTTGTGTGTATATTAAGAACTTATATTAAGGAATAGGCTAATGCTACCATGGAGCTGGCAAGTATGAGATTTATAGGCCAGGCTAGTGGTGGACTGGAAACTCAAGCAGGATTTCTATAATTCTCAGAAACACTGATGCAGAATATCTTTTTCTCTTGAAAATTTAAGTCTCCCCACCCCCTTCTTAAAATTTTCAACCGATTAAAGGAGAGCCACTTCCACATTAGGAACTATAATTCGTTACTTATAAACTCAGTTGACTGTAGGTATTAACTACCTCCATAAAATACATCCACAACAACATCTAGACTAACTGGGTACCACAACCTTGTCGAAGTGACACATCTAGGATAAAACTTTCCCTTTAACAGTGGTTTAAGCTCCATGGGCCCTGCCCTTCCTTAGACAGGCCAACCCCTTTGTGGGGTAAGGGCCCTAACCTTTCCCTTTCCCTTTCCCTACACTGGTTCTTTTCCTCCCTCCTTGCCTGCTTATTTCCTAAAATGCCCAAGTGTCAGTTCCAGATGCCATCTTATCTCCCTCACATCAGCCTACACCCTCACAGGTGACCTTACAGGCCCCCCAAGCTTTGGGTGTACTTTTCTTTGCAGCTACCGCACAGTGACATCTTTGGTGTGACTCTGTGGTTTGTGTCGCTGGCATAACTGCATCTGTGTTGCTCACTACACTTTCTCACACACTTCCTGGCCACACTAGATGCTCTGCCAACACCACCTGGATGATGAAACCCTAGAGCTCCCAGGCGGGGCTGTCCTGCCACTGCAGAGCTGAGCAGGAGCTGCTTTCAGTACACAGTGTCCCCTGCGACCTGGCACGGCAGCTTGGAAGACAGAGAATCAAAAGGTTCCATTTTAGAAGTACTGAGGCGGCGATGAGGGAAAGCTCCCTTTGTAGGAAGCCCTTGATGAAAACTCTGAACTCCAAAGTTGCCTGTAGCTGCCGCGGCGCAGGCCCAGAGGGACCGTTTCAGAAGATCGCCCTCTGGCCCACAGCTTTAGAACTGCCGGAGCCTTTCCAGGGGGTCAGCCTGTGCAGTGACCTGCATTTAAATGCTCTGCTTCAGCCCCAGCACACACACCAGAGCATACATCTCCCTCACACAGAAACCCCCTCGGCTCCCTGAGTGTATGCCCCCACCCGTTTCAGGCTTTGCAGAGCTAACCGATGCCCACCAAGAATGCGAGCCCCAGCTGAATAGAGTTAAACCGGGAGAGCAGTGCTTTCCTGCTTTCTCGGATGCCCTCCTCAGGCCAGGATCACTATCCAAGGCCTGGGGTGACTGGGCCAGTTCGTGGAGACTCACAGTCTGGCCATGTGACAACTGCTTCATCTCAGGCAAGGGACTGAACCTCTGAGCTTGCACTCGCTCAGTTGTACCACGAGGATCCTAAGACTCACTGCCTTGATGTGATGACACAGATTTGGTGAGCATCGCTGTGGACAGATCGGGATCATTTTGAATCTGTGTACCTGTACACAGATATCTCTACTTCCGGCCATGCCTATGCTTCTCAAAAGACTTGACTCCTGGACGTCTATTCCCTGTTCTTCACCCAGAATAACACTTCGAAAATGAGAATTGGATCAGGCAGACTTCCTGCTTCAGAGTCCTCAGCTTCTGCGTTTCTCTGGGGACGAGTCCAGGCCGCCTAGCCTGCAGAAGTTACTCTCATGTGCCTTCTCGAGTTTCTAGCACATACCACGCTCTTCCTTATTACAATTGCTGCAGCTTCTGACTTTGGTTTCTACCATACAAGATTTTCTGCCTTGAGGGGCTTCTACAAAACGTGTACTTGTCATTTCTCCTTTTTATTTGCCTGGGAATTTCTACTCAATTCCTTATCGAAATGGTTCATTTACTATTTACTTTTCTCCTTGTCCTAAGTTTTTGGGATCAGGGATGTCACTGCTGTACCAGCTGCTGTACCTGTAGGTCTCCTGACAGTATCTGGTACAATCAACTCCAGGAGCTGAACAAGCAGAAAGAGTTTTCTTAGCATTCAGCCTGTACTCAGCCCTCCCACCATGCCCATGCTGCCCAACAGTGCCGAGAAGTGGATGCCATCTGCTGAGGTCTTAGCTGGGCCAAGGTCTGTGCCTGGACTCCTTCCTAAGCTGTGCCCAGAGCTGGCCCCCTCTCCAAAGATGGGATCAACTGCCCCTGGCTAGCTGGAGGCACATTTCTGTCCCTCTCCCGAGGCCGGAGAGAGGCAGGCAAACAGTCAGCGCAGGCCAGGAGCTCCGCTCAGCGTTCTGGGAAATGTGCTCGGCACAGGCGAAGGAGGAAGCAACCTCTTGCCCAAAAGCAGCTGGCATGGCCAGCGAAGGCCCAGCTGTCAGCATAGACGTGGCCAGGACAATGACAGGTACCCAGACCGTGCGGCAGGGGGCCTGGCTCTGGTTTCTCCCTGCGTAACTGCAGATGGCAGATTCTGAGAGGGCTCTTGGCTGCCCGCTGTGAATCTTAACAAGCCAGCCCCTGGGCAGGACTCCAGGGACTTGGGCCTCTGCCACTGGGAGGCTCTGGTTTACTGATGGAGTGGCAGGGTCCGGCAGACCCTGGTTTAAATCAAAAATATTTTTAAATTAAAAAAATACTCCACCTTCCAAGCCTCAGACATATTTCAAATGGGATTAATACAACTTGCCTCAAAAAGTTGTTGGCTGGATTAAATGAGGATGTCTATTAAAATAATCCTACATAGCACCAGGCACATGGTGAATGTACCATTGCCAGTACAGGGCTGCCTTCTCTGTATGCAGTACATTCCTCCTCACTTTCTTATAGGCAGCATGAGTGAGACTTTGGGGCCCCCTCCCTACCCCAGAGACCCTGCCTGTGGATGCCACTGCTTAATGCTCACCACAGACTGGGTTGTTCTGCCCTTCTCCACCCTACAGTTAAATTACAGATGAAGAGAGAGAGCACAGAGCTGCTTCCTGGGCCCTAGATTCCCACTCTCTAAGTCACTGGAGCTGACAGAGCATCCCGGTCCTCACCACCTGCCACACACCCTCTCACAGATGTGGCTCTCAGCCCTGAGCCAGCCTCCAGCCTCTTGCTTAAACCTTGTATGTCCCGGCTCCTGTCAGTGCCATGTGGTGTGTGCAGAGTTCACTCACATGCACCGGTCCTGTCCTCTAGTCACTCACTCACCCCCTTTCCTCTCTTTAGGACCACAAATCCATGACCATGATCCTCAGGATAAAGTTAGAACCCAAACTTCCTGGAATTTAACCAGGCTGTGGAGGACAGCCCCCACCCCAGCATTAGATTAGAATTCTCCTCTGCAACCATAAGAAGATGTAGGCTTGAGGAGCTTGCATCTAGAACCAGAACACTCATGGATGGTAATAATTCCCATACATGGAAGCAACTTCTAGGTAAGCCTGATTTCTAAGATGGTATTTACCCAGCAATAATTATACTTTCTGAGGGCCATGAGGTCCTATTTTTCAGGGGTGTATTCACGGCAGAGACTTTGAGGGCTGAAACATTCTGTACCTTTTCTTTGCCAATTTCAAGAAACTTTTGTAGGCTTCCCTCATAAATCCTGCCAGTTTATAATGACTAGCATGGTTCTCAGCATCATCCCCAGCCCACTATGAGTCTTTGAGACCCCTTCAGGGGTCTGTGAAGCTCAAACTACTTTTGCAGTAAGATTAAAGCACCAGCCAAATTTGCACTGATACTGGACAATCAGTAAAGGGACAACTGTTGCTGTTTCCACGTAGATCGGGGCAGGGGTGCCAGGCAACATCAGCAGCCCTGTGTTCTCTGTGGACTTGCAATAGAAATTCAAAAGCTTGTTTCACTTAAGAATGCCTGTGAACAAAGCAATGCCAACTGGGAGTTAGACCAACTCAACTTCTGAGCATA
>PVIC010035307.1:0-19101 GCA_004025085.1 Thryonomys swinderianus | reverse complement strand
CAGCAATCCTCCTGTCTCTGCCTCCCGAGTGCTGGGATGACAGGCGTGAGCCACCACGTCCGGCATTGTGGTATGCGGTGTTGATTGTTGGTGGGCGTGTCTCCACGCCCAGCATTATATGTGGTAACCGGGGATCGAACTCAGGTCCTTGCGCTTGCGAGGCAGGCGCCGGAACCACTGAGCTAACCCTCCGGCCCTACAACCCAAGTCTTGTTCCGCCTTCTTTATTACAATTCCCTCTGCTTAAAATATTTGAAGCAAAAGAGCCCTTCTGCTCTTGGGGAACTACAACTCTGCTGGTGAAAATGATGAGGAAAAGTAGCAGACAAGGGATTAGGCAGGCACAGTTTGTGTTTTGTTTGAAGTTTTAAAGTAATTCGCCAGATTGATTACGGCTCAGTCTGTGGGGGCTTAGGACGGACACAAGGGCGTACACTGATTGCTTCTGCCTGACGGTGACTTTCTTCCCGGAGGAGTGACTCACTTGACTTTGCTTATTCTCTGTCTCCCTGGGACTTCTGTAGCCTCAGAGGACAAAGCGCGTGGATTTACAGCGAAGGGATAGTGAAGCTGCATCCTCTGGAGGAAGAAGGGGGGGGGCCTAGGCGAGGAGCTTCCGCAGAGCGAGCTCGCACAGTCCTGCTCTCCGTCCCTGGGGCCCGGGCAATTTGCATTTCAACGACGCTTAAATGCTACTAAAGACCTCATGGAACGTTTAAGCTTTCCAAATGTTTGCTACTTTTGTTATCCCGGCAGACGCGCCGCAATTACTTGTATTTATAAAACTCTAAAATCAAGTGAAGAGGCCTTGAAGAGGGTAGAGCAGGGTCTGGGAACTCGATGTTCCAGACAGGGCAGCCGAGGGGCAGGGACTGCGGGGCGGGACACTGAAGCCTTGAGGGTAAGGAAGGAGGTAAAAGATGGCGTTGTACCCTGGGCGGTGGTTCGCACGCGCGGGAAGAAGTCGGCGACCCTCGACCTCCGGGGAACCGGCTCGTCTGCCTCCATCCACTCTGCTCCTCTCGGCGTCTGCGGCGGGGCCCCCTCTGCGGGCGCCCGGACCCCACCAGAGAAACGGCTTCCTGACCGCGGCCCGGCGGCCCACTGCCCGGCTCCCGCGCCGCGAGCCGCCGCGGTGGCGCTGTCCGTGGTTCTGAACCCTCCCTTGGCTTGGGCGGGCCCCGCTGCCTGCGAAGCCCGGGAGAGCCCTCCAAAGCCCGAGAGGAGACGACCGCGCAAAGGTCCGAGATAAGGTCCGCGACAAGTTCCCAGGCTCTACCCCGCCCAGCCCTGGCAGAGCCCCTAGCGACTCCGCCAGCCGCGGCCGGGCCTCTGCGGGACCCAGGACCGAGGACGGGTCGTTCCCCCCGCGTCCCCTGGTGCATCTCGCCCCCAGCAACACCGCGCCCGCCGACTCTTCTCCCCGGAGACTGCGTCAAGGCGTCCCACAGCCTGGCGCTTCCCGCCTCTCCGGTCCGCAGCCACAGCGCGCTGTCTCCGGTCGGGATTCTCTAGAAACGCCGCAGGATCCCGCGAGCCACACTCCCCTCGCTTCTGAGGTCCGGGGCGAGCCTCTCCCCCGCGTCTGACTCTCCCTCCCCGCAGCCCCTCACTAGTTCTCTAAACACGGAGTTGGGCGGCGCGAGCTCCGCCCCGAGTTTCCGTACGAGGGCGCGCTGGAGTGGGGTGCGGGCGGAGAGGAGGCGCTGCCAGCCCCTCTCAAAAGCAGCCACCCCTGGATCGCTGGGCTCCTCGGAGAAGCGAGAGGCTGGGGCCACCGCCGTGCGGGGATTGCTGAGGGACAGCGGGAATTGTCCCTTTCCCCCAGAAGCGCTTTCCCGCCCGCCAGACCCTCTGCACAGGTAGGACTTCGCTCGGGGGTCTGGGCTGCAGGGAGCCCGAGGGCTGTGCGTTGAGCAGGGGCGTTTAAGTAATCCGTGCATGTCTAGCCGTGCTTAGGCTTATTTCACCGGCGTGGAAGACAGCACTTTTTATTGTCGCTGTGTGTCCAGTTCTTCCAGGCGGAGGACTTGGTGACGGGCCAGGTCGGGTGGGGGAGGCGTGGTTGGCTTAGGAGGGGTAGATGGAGAACGTGAGATGACGGATTTGATTGTCTCTGGACAGGTGGTCATGGCCTCCCTACCCACTCGAGACCCTGGGGACCCCGACTTGCCTTCGGGGCTGCGGCTGGCGGCCACAGTTCCGGCTAACCAAAGCGCAGGGGCCTCAGCGGGCAACGAGTCTGCCGCGGGCTCGGGCGCCCCGTCCCTCACGCCCTTCCAGAGCCTGCAGCTGGTGCATCAGCTGAAGGGGCTGATCGTGCTGCTCTACAGCCTCGTGGTGGTCGTGGGGCTGGTGGGCAACTGCCTGCTGGTGCTGGTGATCGCGCGGGTGCGCCGGCTGCACAACGTGACCAACTTCCTCATTGGCAACCTGGCCTTGTCCGACGTGCTCATGTGCGCCGCCTGCGTGCCGCTCACGCTGGCCTACGCCTTCGAGCCGCGCGGCTGGGTGTTCGGGCGCGGCTTGTGCCACCTGGTGTTCTTCTTGCAGCCGGTCACCGTGTACGTGTCGGTGTTCACGCTGACCACCATCGCAGTGGACCGCTACGTCGTGCTGGCTCACCCGCTGCGCCGCCGCATCTCGCTGCGCTTCAGCGCCTGCGCGGTGCTGGCCATCTGGGCGCTGTCCGCGGTGCTGGCGCTGCCGGCCGCCCTGCACACCTACCACGTCGAGCTGAAGCCGCACGACGTGCGCCTCTGCGAGGAGTTCTGGGGTTCTCAGGAGCGCCAGCGCCGGCTCTACGCCGGGGGGCTGCTGCTCGGCACCTACCTGCTCCCCCTGCTGGTCATCCTCCTGTCTTACGTCCGCGTGTCGGTGAAGCTCCGGAACCGCGTGGTGCCGGGCTGCGTGACCCAGAGCCAGGCCGAGTGGGACCGCGCTCGGCGCCGCCGCACCTTCTGCTTGCTGGTGGTGGTCGTGGTGGTGTTCGCCGTCTGCTGGCTGCCGCTGCACGTCTTCAACCTGCTGCGGGACCTCGACCCGCGCGCCATAGACCCCTACGCCTTCGGGCTGCTGCAGCTGCTGTGCCACTGGCTCGCCATGAGCTCGGCCTGCTACAACCCCTTCATCTACGCCTGGCTGCATGACAGCTTCCGTGAGGAGCTGCGCAAGCTGGTGCTCGCCTGGCCCCGGAAGATCGGGCCCCACGCCCAGAACATGACCGTCAGTGTGGTCATTTAAACCCGGGCTCCAGACCTGGGCTGGGGAGCTTCGCGTCCACCGGCCTGAGAGGACGGACTGGGGTCCTTATTCCCAGCACCGGAGCTAAGACCACGCAGGGCAAGACTGCCAGCTCCGCCCTCCTGTCTAACTGTCCCGCTCTCTTGTCTTGTAAAATGTTAAGTGGGCTTTGGTGCAGAGCAGGCCAGGAACAGGGGAGAGGGTTTGCGGTTTCTTCTTCATGCCCTAGAAAGCCAAGCAAAACCCTTCCTCAGACGGATTCGGCTCTAGTCCTTGCTGTCTTTTCCACTTGCTCAGTGTGAACGAAGGAGCTCTGGGAGTGGGATTTAAAATCATGCTGTGGGCTTGTCATGGTTTCCAGTTGACCTTTTTAAAGGGACCCAGCTGGTATGATCTGGGGAACTTGAACCCGCGAATCTCTAGGATTTCAGGTAATTATGTATTACAAATTATATTTAGGATTTCAGCACTTCGGGGATAAGACTTTATGCGCCAAAAGTGTTTTAGTCTTGAGGCTGCTTGAATTTATAGCACAAAACCACTTGCACAGTGCTTTTGCAAAGGCCTCGCTCTTTTGTTTGCCTTCCTTGTTTCCCCCAATATGATGAGGTGAATCAGTCAACGACTGAGTAGCTAATGAGGAGAAGGCCCGGTTCACTTACGGGGATGTGTAACTGCATAAAAACAGATGTGCTCAGCTGGGGATTTAGCTCAAGTGGTACCGCTGCAAACTTGGACATGCAAGGGCCGGAGTTTGATCCCCGGTACTGCAAAAACAAAAACCAAAAAACAGATGTGCTGCACGTGCATGTGTGTAGCTGTGTGCACATGCCAGTCATGGCCACCAGGCAGCACTCACATATCTGATCTTCTGAATGCTCAGTGCAGACTGTGTGCCAGCATTCACAGCCTCCTCCAATTGCTCACATGTAGCAGATCAACGGCTGTCATCTGACTGCTCAGTACCTGCTCCTTGGAGGCTTTCAGAAAACAGCTCAGAATGCGGGGACTGGGAGTTTACTTAAGGACAGCACGGGAACATACACTGCAACCTACAAGATCACTAGATGCAACATTGATTGCTTTCAGGGTTGGAGGAACAGACAAAGCCTGTTGGGCCTGACTTCAGGCTGATAATCATCACTTTAGCCTACCGTGAGTTTGGTTCATGAGGGCAAGAGCTCGGGGGCAAGGGTCTCCATGGTGAGTGCTGGTACAGAAACTGGGCAGCCAGGGCAGGCACCTTGGGAAATGAAACACAAGGTGCAGCCGTCGGATCAGCCTTGTGGTATGTGTGGCGTGAACAGGGCTCTGCAGCAAGTCAGCTGTAAGCTTCAAGCACTCTTCCAGCTCACTAAATAGCAACATCAGTGTCTCCTTTCCTCTACTGAGGTAAGATATGAGTTCATTCACTTGTTAAACTGCTCTGCAAAGGAGAGAAAGAGGAGCCAGTTCTGGAATGATGAAGACCAAAACCTGTCAGACCAGTGTTGACTGTGATGACGGAGCACGTATTCTTGACTGGCAGGTGTAAGAATCTTTAGTCTTTACAGGGTTAGACTTTTTTGCAGTGTGGAGAAGGGCACAAGGACTGGGAGAAAAGACAAAGTAAAATAAGACGGGAGTTGGAAATAACCTTTGGCAATGACACTACACTGACTTTGAACTTCATCTATGGGCTGGAGAACAGATAATTGTTATTCTAATAATGGAGCCCCTCCCCACAGCATCATGTCACAACATTAACTCCCTGTGCTATATGTGAGCTCACCTCCTGGGCACCCTCCGGCCTGGGTCCTCTGTTCTCAAGCACTTGTTGATTGGGAGCTTCAAAGCCAGCACCTCCATTCGATGGACTGTTGTGGAGAGTGTAGGGGATAGGAGGAAAGACTAGGGGGAGATCTGGTTTGGGTATCTCTGTTTGGAGGTTTACATTACAAATTGTCGTCTTGGATACTCTTAGAATCACCCAGGGAGCTTTACAAGACACTGACTGATGCCTAGTCCTACTCCTAATCTGACTTGAGATGGGTCCTTGGCATTTATATTTTTTCAAAGCACTTTCATTGATTTTAATGTGCATTTAAAATTAAGCACCTTAAGAATGATCCTCTTTTCTAATGTATCTGAAGGAAGCTTCACTTGAACTGGCTGAAGTTGCTAAAATCTTGGAGTTGAATTTGACACTGAGCTGCATACCAAATTTGGGGAATACTTTTTCACTTTTCAGACAATACCTGATCCAGGTATTGAAGAAAAACCTTCTGATCAGAATATATGGCATTAATTCAAGTTTCCCCATACATTTCCTCTGCAAGATACTATTGTATAAATGCAATCCATTTAGAAGAAACATCATTCAATTTTAGATTATTCTGTGAAGTTATATGTCATGAATTATTTAAAATCCTCATTGTCAAGATGTTAAAAAAATTAAAATGTTCTCTGTTTAGCTTGATTTAAACCTGTGTCAATTGTGAGAAGAAAGTATTGCTATGAATTACTGCCAAATGTTTCTCCCATGTTTACAACATAAGGTTTTGACATTTGTGTAGGCTTTATGGAAAAGCTAAAGAAAGGGAGAGTTATGCCAGGCTTACACATTATGGAAATTGGCAAATGAGGAGCAACTAATTAATTGTTACCTTGTGTAACATCTATTTAGGACTAGTTTGTAAAACAAACTTGGCTTGTTAAAAAATAATCAGAGATGAGTTCCAGAGAAATCCATATAGTACCGTAGGTAAGAAATTGTATTTTGTAATTCCTTTTAGTTAATAGCAAGATGTGCACTGAGGCTTGTTCCTGCAGGGATTGAGACAGTAGCAAACCTGGGAACTGAGCCAGTCTGGGACTTGGCAGCGGCCCTACCTAAGGCTGATGGGAGATTCTGTCATCCCTTTTGCAAGCACTGTCACCATGTTGGCAGCCAATCAATAGACTTATCGCAGTAAATCAGCAGAGAAGTGTGTCACTGTGTCTGTTGGCAACAGTTACCTGGAAATAGCAACTGTGAGAGATGCTAAGGTAACAACCTTCCAGTTGATGTAAACTTTCTGTTTGGATTTTCAGGCTGCTCATGTATATGGATAACATTTCTATTTCTATTTTCTCAGGTAGTCTAGTCAACCATGTCTGTTCTCTTTTCATTCTTGGATCTCTAGTAGTTTTTTAAAAATGCGAGTGAGCAACTGACCTCAAGGGGACTCTGCCTTGATAGGAGCAAACCCAGAGCCCACCCCTTGTGGAGGAGAGGTCAGGAGCACCTGTGTTTCCCAGGGAAGTTCTTGTCTGTCTTACCCCCGTGGGTTTGTGTCCTCGCTGTGTGTAAGCTGCTTATGTTGCCGAGGGACTGTGTGGATTTCTTCAGCTGGGTCTTGAACTGTGTCTAACACATTGTGGTTGCTCAGTAAACGTGAACTTGGCTGCAGAATTTCCAGTGTGGAATTAATAAGCCAACCCAGTTCCAACCATGGAGTAAGTCCATAGGACCAGGACCAAAGCAAGGAGAAAATCATGCTAAGGAAAACACTACTCAGCCTAAATTTGTGAAGTCTGTTTAGTGTCAGAGACAAATTGTTCATTTTAGGAGTTCTATGAACTTTTTGTTCCCAACCTTAGTAATACCAGCATTTCAATATGTGTCACTGAATTCTCTGCTCCACAAGATTGCGTGTGTTGACATCCACAGGTCTATCAAAATGAAATTGGAAAATTTTATGCTTAATTTCTATACCATCACGAATGTGAGTAATCATTTGGCATTTTATCAAACATTTTCCACCTATGACTTAGGAAATTCTAAAAACATCTGACATGTGGATCTATCAATACAATCTAGGAGGTTCATTCTAAAACATTCATAACAGTCATAGACAAGATTTTCTGGCACATATAAAGTATGATCAAACTATATGGTGATTGTTTAAATTAAAAAATTATTTCAGTAAAGGACACATTGCTATCAACCTTTCTCTTCAAACACACTTAGCTTTTACTGTGATTGAACTTAAAAATATTTAGCACTCCTAGTTTTTAATCATGTCTAGTATAAAGTATCACTTAAAATGGATTTATGAACAACTATTCAAGGAACCCCTTTCACTTTCAAAATGAGATACAGTACTATATAGTTGTTGGAAAATATTTGAACTGGACAGAAGTTACAATCTTGACATGATATATTAAAAGGCCAGACATTCTCAGTCAAAATTTGGAAGCAGCAAGTTTTATTTTGACAGCCAAATCTAAATATTTATACCAGGTTTTTAAATCATTCTCCTCTGCTTTTTTTTTTTTTTTGGTACCAGGGATCAAACTTGGGCCCTTGTGCACGCAAGGTTGGTGAGCTAAATCCCCAGCCCCCTCCCCTCTGCTTTTTTAGCTTAGTTCTTCTCATTTCTCTCCCTCTCTCTCTCAACTCTTCCTTTTCCTCTGCTATCTTTCAGTATTATCTATAAAAATCTTTCCTCCCTGAAGCCCCTTCTGTTCTATGTAGAGGAGGCAATGGCATTTGGGCATCAGCTCCTGGTTGGTCCTTGTTGGCACTGTGAGGAGGGAGCCACTCACTCCCTGCCCTGGCCAGGTTGCAGCTTGTGGTGTCTCTTGCTGGCTGTAGGATCCGAGACTCACACTAAATAAGTGATTTTATAGTCAAGGTCCAGGCCAGCGTGGATTGCAGAATCCAGAATCTCCATCCACAGTGACCTTAACTTGACAAAAGTCACCAAAGTTTTCTTAAGAGTATTGTTATGGGTGGTGATTAGATGGCCCCCAAAGGCTCACGCAGAGGAGGTGGGCTATTCATTTTCAGAGGTAGTTGGATCTGGAATATGTCACGCTGGGGTTCAGGGTGTGTGATTACTAACTACAAATGAATGATTAGCTTGGCACCGCCCTAATTCCCATAGTCTGAACAAAATGAAAGGGGCAGAAAGATACTGTTAAATGATACTGCCAATTTCGTTGTCTTGTGTGCACCATGTTGTTTCTCCTCTTCAATGCCTGTTCCTGCCTCAGAGTCAGCCGATTATGAACTGAAACCTCTATGAACTGTAAGCCGAATAAACCCTTCTCCTCACATTTGGGTGTCAGGGATTTTGTCTCAGCAACGAGTGAAAAGCCACTAACACTCAAGTCCTCTCAGTAAAAGGTCACTTGTGCTTCCTTTGGTGCTTGGTGCTAGAATAAAGAAACCTGGGCCAACAAAAGGGAAGGGCACACAATCTCTGCTTTTAAGCTTTCGCTACCTCCCTCCACTCTTTTTTTTTTTAATTTTTAAAATTTTATTTATTTGTTTATTTATGTACTTATTTAATTGCATTCTTTATTGGTACACTTTGCATACATCTCACACTCACAGATAACATTGGGGAATTTGTACCAATATATGACACAGTCAATTCTCATTTTTACCCATATCCCCACCCACACCTCCCCACCCCCTATATACATGCTCTTTTATTTTCTTTCAGAATCATATTTATTCCTTTCCCTCATTACATCCCCACACCAAATTTCCTTTGGAAATTTCCCATTCTGAAAAGATTGTCATACTACTAGAGCTCATTTGCATCTACCGGTACTCATATCAGCGAGAAGATCCGGTATTTACCTATCTGTGTTCTATTGATTTCACTCCTTAGCATGTCCTCCAGGTGCATCCATTTGCACCTAAATGAATCAATCTTGTCATTCTTTATGGCAGAATAGTACTCCATTTTATAAAAAAACCCCACATCTTCTTTATCCAGTCTCCAGTTGATGGGCATTTGGGTTGTTTCCGAGACTGAGCTATCACGAACTGAGCACAGTTCTCTCTTGGACTTGCTGATCACAGAACTTGACTCCTTCTAGAGTGAAATCTAATGAGGAATGGAGAGTTACAAAGTGTCATGAGTTTGATCCCCAGTACCGTAAAAAAAAAAGTGAATGTTTAATAAAAAAATTATAGTAAAAATATATTTTCTTTAATCTCTTCTAAAATACTCCTTGCTTTGAACACATTCATCTCACTTTCTGAACCAGTTCTAGCAGTCCTCTTTTGTGTCTTCATGAAGCGTGATAAAAAATATGGTGAATGCTACTGCTGAGTCCCATCTGATAGGAAGGCAGGCTTGTAAAAATATTGTAGGGTGGCCTCATCCACCTTATTCACCAGATGTGACACTGTATAACTCTTGGCTCTTCCCAAAGTCAAAGGAACTATGAAAAATAAGTATTTTGGATGGATTCAGGGCATCAAGACAGGCTCGACAGTGCACCTAAACGATATTCCAGAACTGCGGCAGGAGGTTGTAAGAATGACAGGTTACATGTGTTCAAAGAGAGGGGAGTAGCTTGAGGTGAATTAATGGCAGTATGTCTTTATGGTAATCCATTTTTATAAACATTTACTATATTTTATGATCACACCTTGAAAATTGGTACCACTTCCCTGGCCTTCAGTTATTTCCAGAAAATTAAAAAACCAAAATCCTTTCAAGTTGGAAAAACAACAGAAAGATTTCAGGTTTGAGTTCTAGATCAGAAGTCAGCCACTGGACTTTTCTTCCCAGGCCAGAATACCACAGTCACCATGGGTCTCCAGCCAAGTAGGCTGGTCCAGCCCCCGGGCAGGAGGCACATTGATGCAGCATAACAGTTTTTTTTGCCCTGGGGTGGTCAAGTCAGTGTGGGGGACATCGTGCCATCTTCTGCCACCTCCTGGCCCTCATGCAGCCTGTGTTTCTATCTGTGCTTCGGCTCTTTATGAGTTCCTGCTGTCTGGCCGCTGCTGAGGGGCTGCATGCCTTTGTGGCCGACCTCTTCGTGGACTAAAGTGCCAGCCTGATGACAGGGCAAGTGAAGGTGGGCGCACGGTCCCTGCCCCGTGGCCTGGGAAGGGTCTCTCAGCCCCCCTGGGCCCTTGCTGAGTGTGTCCAGCACAGCCGCCGCATGGGCCAGGCAGGGCCTTCTATGGCAAGGTCTCCCGCATCTGCTCCCGCCCCTGCCTGGCCTAGGGTGGGAGAGCCCACCCCGCCTCTCTGAGCGGCCCGCAGCAGCTGCGCCCGGAGCCTGGACGGCAGTGTCACCCAGGACCCTTGCGGCTCCTGCTGGACTGGGGGTCTTGCCTCTAGTTTCGCCCTTGGCCCTTCACCTCATTCTTCTACTTGCCAAGGCCCCAGGGTCCGCGCTGGGTATCCTGGCCTCCTCCCTTGCTCTTTCTCTGGTCCCTCCCAGAGCTCGGGTCACCCTGTGAGGAGGGGGCCTCAACCACTGTGTCAGATCCTGCATCCACCCCCCGCACCCCACAAATAGTGCACACAACCCTGCCTTGGACCCAGCTGAGTATGGACTGAAATCTCTATGCACTTCGAACCCAATAAGCCTTTCCTTCTTTGACTTTGGTGTTGAGTACTTTGCCTCAGGAATGAGGAAAGCAATTAAGACAACATCCACGGCAAGGAGTGGGGAGAAGCACTAACAGGTTCCCCTCAATTCTGGGAAGCGGGGACTTTCTCAGATACTTTCATATCTCATTGGATGGAACTGAGTGACACAGACCTAATGGCAAGGGAGGCTGAGGAAGAAACCCCTGTAGTGTATTAAGCAGAAGGCTCATATTGGCCATTAGGTTATTTAGCCCCTGATAATGTATGTAGTCCATTGTCCAGGGTCTATATCTCCTTCAAGTCTTGCTTAATACTCAGGGAAGAACTGAAGTGAAACAAACTCATGTGATGCTTTTGCAGCTGGGGCCCTTGGGTTGAGCGAGTACAGCTCACTAATGCTTCTGCCCTTGACTGCTGTATGGACTCCCATTTTGTGAGTCATAGCTGTGCCTCAGCAGATGGCTGCCAAAAAGTTGAAATTAATTTCCTTCTAAAAACGTCATGGGATATTCATAAAGCCAGAGACTTGAAGCTGGTGGATAGGAATGAAAAATAACATAAAGATATGCCATGTTAAAGTCTAACTGCCCTAATTGCTCTAAGACATATTTCCTTTTCCTTTTTAAAAATTTATGTTAATTCTTGCAGATAAGGTCAAGAGGAAGAGTTAAAGTTAGACGCGTTGTTTCTAAAGCCTGCATGCAGAACTCTGGGTGTTTTAAGACAATTTTGCAAATGTGAGTTCCCTGCCCTGCTCTGCATCTTGGGTCCCCTCGTGACTGTTGGCCTTTGCTACTGTACGTGTGGCATCATGCCTCTGGGTGTGCTCCTGTGTGTGCTTTGTGGCTTAATGTGCCAGACCCTGGAGCTTTCTGAGGAGAAGCTTACAGAACCAACCTGCATCCCATTGGAGGCTCAGCTTCTTGGGCCAGGCTTTCGTCTCACCAGGCCCAGGATTCTGTGGCTCAGTGCCCTGAAGGAGCAGGCCACGTGAGGCAGGGGTGTTCCCTAAGAACCTTTGAGTCCCTTGTTCAGCTCTGAGAAACCCTAGGTGGCTCAGTCAGTTCCAAATTAACCTGGTGCTTCTGGAATAGTCTTTTATCATAACTCCCTCTTCCTACCCCAGTCCTCAGTCGGGTCTGCTCTTCCCTGTCTCTTCTTCTGGAGGGAGGGATCTCTGCCTCCAAGTCTCAGTTTAAATGTCACCAACTCAGAGAAGTCTCCTCTTATCACTTCGCTTACAGTGGCCTGGTCCCTTCTTCCCCAGCTCAGCCCCTGGATTGCGTCTTTCTGACAGACGTCACATATGCCGTGGTGCAGACGTCGGTCCTTTACATGATGCGAGCCACACAAGGGCAGAGGTCATATCTCCCTCAGTCCGCAAGGTGTCCCATGGCCAGCATCGTGGCTGGCACCGCACAGACGTGTGTGTGGAATGATGAAAGTATCCAAGCCTCACCACGGTGCCAATGTCACCCTGTGCTGGGTGGAGAGAGACAAAGGAAGTGACTTGATCCGGTTGCAATGCCAGGAGCAGGGGGATGGTGTTTCCATCCGGGTCTTTGGCTTAAAGTCAGGCCCAGGCCCCATAGGGCACTGCTGTTCGTCTTGGACACCTAGAAGGTCCCGATCACCACAGCATTCTCTGTGGCTGGCCAGGCTGCACAGGGCGGTGCTGCTGCTGATGATGGTGGCTGAGACGGTGGTGTGTCCAGTAGCATCCAAGCTTAGTGCTTCCTTGTACTGGTCTGTGTTTTTGCCAGGGAAATTCTCATTAAGGGAAAGGTTAGGCAAAGGGGCAGGAAAGGTGGGGGGCTTTGCTCAAGACTGCACAGTTCATGAGTCAAGGGCAACCCTAGGAACTCAGCTGGGCTGCCCCAAAGCCAGTTCACTCCGCACTGCACTGTTCAACGAACTGCTCAAGAAGCACACTGCTCCCTGACACGGAGGTGCGTGTCCAGTACTGGGGGTGCCCTCTCTGTCCCTGTCCCTCTGTGTTTGCAGTGTCCTGAGATGCCCAGAGAGCTGGTCTCCTGCATGAATCACACGGGCTCACTTTGAGATCAAGCCAAACACGCTGCCCTCCTCGGACGCTGGCCTGCGGCTAGACGGACTATCTCTCCTTCTCTCCCCTCCTCTCCTCCCTTTCTTCTCTGCCTCTACCCTTATTTCTTCCCTCTCTCCCTCCCTTTTTCCCTCCCTCTCTTCCTTCTTTCCTTCATTCTGTCTTTACTGCACATATCTATTTTTTTCTATAGGCTATTTTTCACTTGAATGGAAGGGGCCGGTGCCTGAGCTCCATGAATGAGTGTCCTATAAAGCACACAAGGGCCTGGACAATTTAGCAAGACCTTATTACTCAGGTGCTCATTATGATAATCAGCAGGTAATGACATTTCGGGCCTGCAGCTGAAGGCTGAATAGAAATCAGGCTTCCTGAACAAAGCAAAGAAAGACTGTGGTAAAGCTGTTCCCACATCAATTTCTTGGGCATGCTCATCGCCAGGGTGGTCATGATGTGTCTTGATGGATCCATTTGTTAAAGATGATTGGGCTTTGAGTCCATTTGTCACCAGGCGGTGAACACTCGTCACCTTTCTCCATGGTCGGCACCTGCTCAGGGAACAGCACTGTGTCCTGCTCTTGATCAACTGCCAGCTGGGCTCACGAGGACAGGCCAACCCGGCTGCCCGCAGCGGAGGGGAGAGGCCCTCGGAGGCCGGTCACAGCCCTGCGCTCTCCAGCAACAGACCGAGCCAGTGTGCGGTCACAGTCTGTGACTCTGGGCCAGGCAGGCGCTGCCCACATCCCTACTTTGGGATTTGGCGATCGGGGGTTTGCTAGCGGCTGGCTGAGCCGCAAACTACAGCACCCTGTTGCAGTGGGGGAGAGACGGAAACTCACACAGAGCGCAGACTCTCAGAAGGACGGGGAGGAGCATTTGCTCCAACCCGCTGTGAAACGGGACAGGGGCGGGGTTGCGCTACAGCAGGAAAGCACGCAGCGATTTCGCTTCAGTTCTCTTCTTTATCATTTTCCTGCTTCTATATATCACTGATCTTATGTTAAAACATAGTACGGAAAAACATAAAGAAGACTTGGAAAAATGCAAGTGCTTTGAGTTTCCGCAGAAGCAGGCTCATTTCAAAGGCCTTCAAGGATAGAAGAGTGATAGAAACAGAACGGCGGGAAGTCACTGAAAAGCCAGTGCCCGCCGATCGGTGGGCAGGTGCTCCTTCAGAGCCCGTCATCGAACACACGTGGCTTTAGCCTTTCTCTCTGTCTCTGTGTCTGTCTGTCTCCTTTCTATTTGCCCTTGGGGCCCCACACAGCTCCTAGCACATGCTAGGCAAGTACTCTACCACCGAGCTCCATCCCCAGCTTTCACATTCAACTCTTACAGTGGCAGCAGGTCAGGGAGATTCAGTGGCCGGTGAAGCTTATTTAAGGCGCGGAGGAGGAAAGACAGCTTCCTCTTTGCAAGGGCTCCTGTTGGGGTTTACTGTTACTTCTTTTTATGTTTTTCTCTCATCTTCCCGAGAAGGCGCTCAGTGGATGTGCTCCACGTGGGGAAACACAGGTTTGATTTGCTGAGGAAGGCCAGCAATGAGCCCGGAGCAGAGACGGGCCGGTGGGCCTTCGGGGGAGGAGTGAAGGCTGCCTTCCCCCCTCTCCGCCTCCCTCAGATCACGCTGGAGGTGATGGGGGTGGGGCACCCCAGGGCCCAACATTGTTACTCCGTTGGCCACTTGCCCTTGAATCTCACAGGAGGCTGACTTAGCCGGGATCTGGATTGTTCCTGCTCTGGTCCTTGGCCTGTATTCCATCCCTGTGATCTGGTCAGTGCTTTCAGCCTTGTCCTATATTCTGGGGTGACTGTAAATTCTCAGGCGGGCAGAGGCCATGTTTTATCTTTTGTGCTGCCCAGAGAACTGGGTAAGTATGTGAAATCGTAACAGTGGGTGGGCGTGTGAGTGGACGAGAAGCCCCCAGGAGAGGCAAGGCCTCTGGTCTCACAGTGAGATTATTCTGGGGACATTTGTACTAGAGGCGGTCCAGTCTCCAGCACTGTGATCAGTTTTCCTGGCGGGGTATTGGAGCTTGCTCGGCACTTGTAGTGGAAGGTGCTGCAAGTGACGGTTTGCGGTAGTCCAGGGCCCTCTCCCAAGAGCCACCTCGTCTTTGTAAGGTGCGGGCAGGTGAATGAAACGAAGTTAATGAGTCATAACCTCCACACCCTTGCGGCCCTCAAGCTGGTGCTGATTTGCGCTATTGCTCTGGAAACAGTACTGTACTGGATTTGCTGTTTTGGCCTGTGGGGCTGTTTTGCAGTTTCCTAAATGGGCTCCATGTGGAGAGCACTTACCCCACACTGATGCTGAGGTTACTGTCCGTACCATCAAGGGAGTTTATTCTAATTATTTTAGGGACAGATAGAGCATCATGGGGAACTATGGTGAGTGAAATCTGGCCAGGATTTTATGGATTTCCTGGCTCCCCCATTCCCCCAACTGGAAGAGGGGACACTGGGGAAGCTTTGGGTGCCCAGGCATCAGCATCAACTTGGATCCTGTGCCCAGTCATCCTGGAGCTGTTTGTGTGTTCCTTCTTCCTAGTGCAGAGTTGCCTAACTGGCGATGGGGTTCTTCAGGGAAAGAACAGCAGTCCCTGGCCCATGCGCTGGCTCTGGTGTGGTCGGATTATCTCCTCCTGAGCCCAGGTCTCTGCGGTCGCACATGGGTTTTGGGACCTGACACTGGATTGAGTACAGACACTGCATTGTGACTTTTTTTCCATTGGGATGACTATTCTGAACACCACGCTCAAAATATGGTGTAAATCAGCCCAGATGTCCCTGTTCCTCAGGTCATGATGCTAGTCTTTTTCAAGGACCCCCTGACCTTGACATAGGAGACAGGCTTATGTTAAGTGCTTGCTTACTTCTACAAATAAGTCCTGAGACTGGCCCTCAGCCTTTGTGGCTTTTCTTCAGTAGATCAGAGCCTTATATGCTCCCAGCAAGACTCTCTTGCTGTTATGTATGGCTTTAAATTGCCAACTAACCGCTGTTAGGCATTTGTCACTTTTAAAAAAGGGACAGTCAGGATTAGCTAAGCATCCTCAATGGAAGAAGGATAGTCTCTTTAACAAATGGTGCTGGAAAACCTGTTTTTCAACCTGCCAAAGACTGAAGCTAGCTCTGTCTCTTTCACTGTGTACTAAACTAAAATCAAAGTGGATCTCCAAAACAGGTTAGGTAAAACCCTTGGAGACATTGGCTTAGGGAAAGACTTTATGAATAAAACCTCTATAGCACGAGAACTATCAGAAGAAATCAACAAATGGGATCTCTATTAAAAAGCTTCTGCACGGCAAAAGAAACCATCAGCAGAGCAAAAAGGCATCCAATAATATGGGAAAAAATCTTTACCAATAACTCCTCAGACAAAGGCTACTATTTAGAATATATAAAGAGCTTAAAAAAATCAGTCCCCCCAAATTTAAAGACCCGGTTCAAAAATGGGCATCTGAAATGAACAGACACTTTTCAGAGGAAGAAGTAAAAGCAGCTAAGAAGTACATGAAGAAATGCTCAACATCTCTGGCCATTCGAGAGATGTAGATGAAAACAACTCTGAGATCTCATCTCACTCCACAAAGGATGGCTGCTACCTCAAAATTAGCCAGCAACAAATGCTGGTGAGGTTGTGGAGAAAAAGGAACTCTTCTCCACTGTTGGTGGGAATGTAGACTAGTACAACCACTATGGAGATCAGTGTGGAGATTCCTCAAAAAACTAGGATTAGAGGTCCCATTTGACCCTGCTATCCCTCTGCTGGGGATATACACAAAACAATTATAAGATTCCTATTACAGTGACATATGTGCACCCATGTTTATAGCAGCTCAGTTTGTGATAGCTAAATCTTGGAAACAACCCAAATGCCCATCAACTCTAGACTGGATAAAGAAGATGTGGTTTTTAAATAAAATGGAATATTACTCTGCCATAAAGAATGATGAGATTGAATCATTTATGCTCAAATGGATGTACCTTCAGGACATACTCATAAGTAAAATAAATAGGTCACAGATGTGCAAATATCTTATGTTTTCTCTGATATGAGAAACTGAAGTTATAAATGTGTTCTAGAATGCATGATTGATATTGTGAAATAATAAATATTCAAAAGGTAATGGGGCTTAGGGGTAAACAATGAAGAAAGAAAAATTGATGTTAAAAAAGAATGCTTGTGTATATAGGGGTGGGGGAGGTAGGGTGGATAAGGGGAGAAATGAGAATTAAGTTGTGTCATATACTGTTCAAATTCTCAATATGGAGTGTAATTGTGATATGTATATATAATGTGCCAATTTAAAAAATAAAAAGGATGTGGTTCAGCTCTGATATTTTTAGTTGATTTTTTTTGAGACAGGGTCTCGCTTTGTAGTTCAGACTGGCCCTGAGCTCACTATGTAGCCCAGGCAAGCCTCGAACTCAGCAATCCTCCTGTCTCTGCCTCTTGAGTGTTGGGATTACAGGTGTGAGCCACCATGCCTGGTACTGTGGTATGTGGGATTGAATGTTGGTGGGCGTGAGTCAGCACGCCCAGCATTGTATGTGGTTACCGGGGATCAAACTCAGGACCTTGCACTTGTGAGGCAGGTGCTGGAACCATGAGCTAAATCTCCGGCCCTTAGTTGATTTTTAAAGTCCATCTATCTCTTTACAAAGGTAGGGTGTTAAGATCCCCCACTTAGTATTTATTTGATCTTTTATTTTCAGCAGTATCTGTCTTATGAAGGCAGGTGTTCCAATATCAGTGCATAAATACACGCATTATCTTTTATTGGACTGTTCCCATAACTAGTATGTAGTGACCCTCTTTGTCCCCTCTAATCAGTTTTAGTCAAAATTTGAGTCAGAATTTACCATTTCTGTAATAAAAATGATTACCCCACCTTGTTTTCAGTGTTGTGGTGTATGAAATACTGGTTTCCTTTGGCTTTTTAGTCTATCGATATCTTTTTGGAGTTAGATGAGTTTCCTGAAAGCAATAGACTGCTTGATTCTGGTTTTTTGAACCAGAATCTGGCAATATGTGCCTTTTGATTGGAGAGTTGAGGCCATTAAGGTTGAGAGATGTTATTGAAATATGTTGATTATTAGCTAGCACTGTACTGTTTGTTGCTCCTGTATTTTTCTATTGGTTATTTTTTATTCCATGGATTTTGCTTGATATTTTCACTTTGTCTGGGTTTTAGCTTTACTGTTTCTGTCATTTCTTTCTAGGATATTATTGTGACTTGTCTCTAAATGGTCTCACAAAGCCTTGTGCAGTCACAGATGAGGCTTTTCAAAGGTAGCTGGACCTAGGATGTGTGATACTAAGACTAAGGGTATGTGGCATGGCATTAGGTCACTAACTGGTTTATCATAGTTCTGGGTGTGAATAATAGGAGGCCCCACCCTGGGTGTGGTGGTACCACCCCAGAAGCTTGCAGTTTGGACGGGATAAAAGGGAGAAAGAGGCTAGCACCCTCTCTGCCACAGACTGTTTCTCCTCTGTGCTGCCACCCTGCCACCCACCTGCCACCCACCCTGCCTTGGAGCCAATCTACTCTGGACTGAAACCTCTGGACTGAACCAAAGTAAACCTTTCCTCCTTTCACTTTTGGTGCCAGATATTTTGTTTCAGTTAGAAGAAAAGTCACTAAGGTGGGGTTTTAAACATTTTTTTTAGTGTTTTTGGGAATGCTGATTTAGTATTCCTATATCTCTTCATTAGTGTTTGTATGAGGTATTTTTTTTTTAATCTCCTTTTACTTTTTTGGGGGAGTACTGGGAATCAAACTCAGGGCCTTGTGCTTGCCAGGCAGGTACTGTGCCAATGAACCACATGCCCGAGCTTATACCTTTTTTCTTTTTTTTTGAGACAGGGTCTCACTTTGTAGTCCAGGCTGGCCCTGAGCTCACTATGCAGCCCAGGCAAGCCTCGAACTCAGCAGTTCTCCTGCCTCTGCCTCCCGAGTGCTGGGATTACAGGGGTGAGCCACCACGCCCGGCATTGTGGTATTCGGTGTTGATTGTTGGTGGGCATGAGTCACCACCCCCAGCATTGTATGTGGTTACCTGGGATCGAGCTCAGGACCTTGCTCTTGTGAGGCAGGCTCTGGAACCACTGAGCTAAATCTCCAGCCCCAGTGGCACAGTTTTAATAGCTAAATCTGGGAAATGGCCAAGATGTTTATCAACTGATGAATGGATAAAGAAGAAATTTTTTTGTTTGTTTGTTTGTTTTTGTTTTTTTCTGAGACAGGGTCTTGGTTTGTAGTTCAGGCTGGCCCTGAGCTCATTATGTAGCCCAGACAAGCTTCAAACTCACAGCAATCCTCCTGCCTCTACCTCCCGAGTGCTGGGATTACAGAAGCAAGTCACCACGCCCAACACTGTGGTATGTGGTACTAATTATTGTTGGGTGTG
>PVIC010035306.1:0-19115 GCA_004025085.1 Thryonomys swinderianus | reverse complement strand
GAGGCAGGCGCCGGAACCACTGAGCTAACCCTCCGGCCCAAAACAGGAAATTTTTAAACCTAAAACTACACAGATGGAACCTGAGATCATGTTATTTGCACATCACAAAATTCATGAACCAAGAAGCAAATATTAAAACTGGTATACGAGAAATGCACAATCATGAAACTACTCATGATCAAGGCTCCTTAAGTTAATACTCCCATAAATCATAAGTTAAAATAATACATCCTTTCAGAAAATAAGGAAGTGCACAGATTTTGTCGGGTTGGAAATTGAATGTATTTGTGAAACTACAGTAAAGCATCAGTTTCTATTACAAAGACAATCTAAAAATGCAGTACTATAAATCCTAAAATTCATACCAGCAAAACAGTTCTGTCATAGAGCCACTTAGGTTCTGTCCATCTTGTTACTCAATTGTTAACATGGCATAACTGTTCCCTGGGGTTTTGTGGTTTCTTAAGAAATTTTCCTAGTATGATAAACAAAATGTACCTAAATTTTCTTTGTAGATAAAGACATCAGAAGCCTTGACCAACCTAACTTGTTATTTCATTAACAGCACAATTCCCTGAGATGGTTGTAAATGATTATTTCCTTTCCTTAGCTTGTATATTCTTCCATTATTACACCAGGCACTATGCTGTAACTGTAAAATAATGTCTGTTTGCAGAACAGTACCTTGCACTTGGTGTTTACACCAGCAGGATTTCTTACATAGTTGAAAAGTCTTAAAATTAGGCTTTTGAGACAGGCTCTGTACAAAACTCAGCCTAATATTTGGGAAAGTAAAACTGGAGATTTTCCAGCCTATGAGAATTCAAATATTTCTGTCCTTTATTTTCCAATCTCTGCATGCAAGCCAGTCTATTATTGGAGCACAACAAGGTGGTAGGGGTCAGTGTACTCTAAAAGGTTTGGCTCTTTTACCTGTCTTGAATAAATCAGACTTTAGAGCTATATTGGGCTTTCTCTCTGCAAAGATTCAACCTTCTAAGTTATTAGAAATGAAGAACGAAAGAAAATTTAAGACACCAAAATAGAATTTAACACAACAGCATCTTTCTAAAAGTGACTCTGAAAAAAGTTGCTAGAGAGAATAGAGTAATACTAGTACCTTGAAAACAAAGAATGGAAATACTGAATATGTAAGCTTCAGTGTAAAATGAAAATTTAATCAGCAACAGGAAAAGGAAATATAATTGATAGTTCAATTTTTTTCTCTGCCTTGTGAAGTCTGACTTTAAATTTCTAGATCCTTTATAAACTATCTAAATATATCCATTCCCCTTTTTTTTCTGAAATTAATGCTTAAAAGCACTTGGTTCTTTTCCAAAATTATCTTTTCTTCTTACATGTATATATTTTCTTGTTATACAGTGTCTTAAATATACTTAATTTGAATTATTTATTTTCAAATGTATTTATCTGTAATGACTTTCTCATTGTTACATTTATTTCATGACAATGACTTTTCTATTTTTCCCTAATATGATGCTTTTCCAGACTCAATCCATTCATTGTGAAATGCTTCTAGTAATTACTGAGAGTCAGTAGATGTATTTCAGGGAGGATTTTATAATATACTATTAGTAATTATATATGTTTTATGGATAAATGTCACATAAGTTCCATGGACTGGCTTTGATAAGCTTATGTGTATCATAAATAAACATATCATATTGGTCCTTAAGAAAAAATAATTTAGATAATACATCTGGTCAATGAGAAAATATCTGAAGATTTAACGGTTTAAGACTAATCACCAGATAAGACAAGATAAGCAACCAAATTTGTGCTGTGACTTTAAAAAGTAGAACTAAAAGCAGGGGACTGGTAGAATTAGTGGGGACTATAATAGAAAACTATTTCTCATAAAGGCATCAGTCACCTTCTTGGTAAAAATTCTAGTATAGTCTTATCCTTTTCCTCCTCAGTCTCCTTTTCCTGGCTCTTCTTTAAACTCTTATCACCTGTAAGTGAATGTGGCTAAGAATGACATAAACTTTTCCCAGTTCTCTTTCTCTGGACAGTTTCACTTACTTGTAGTATTTTAACTGTTATTTTTATGTGTTACCAAATTTACATCTCTAGTCACAATTTCATTTCAGTAGAAGAGAATAATGGAGAGAATTTTACTAAAAAGAGTTCCTGTCATGTGTATTTCAAAGTTTTCTGATCTATAACATATTTATTCTAAATAACAAAAAATTAATTACGTTGCAAAACACAATTCTTCTCCTAAGACATACATACTGACTCAGGAAAGTTAAGGCCTAATTCCCCACTTGAAATGTGAGTTCGTGTTCTCTAAAAATCGAAGAGTGAATTTTAGGAATGACGGAGGTTTGAGTAGGAAAATTTTATTGAGAGAAAAAGGTTCTGCCATGAGAGAGACAGAAGGGGGAACCCGGAAAGTGGGTAACCCCCCTACCTCACTTTTTAGAGGGCTGTTATGGAGCAAAGCCATGAGGTGAGGTGGGTCTGAAATAGGGGGCTACCCATAAGATTCAAAAAAGGTAGATGGGTTGCAATTGACCAATGAGTATAGTAGGGGCTTCCAATAAGATTTGAAAGAAATGGGCAAACTGTGGCTAACTAATGGGTAAATGACAAGCATAGTTACTTAGCAACTTTTTGGTTGAATGGGGTCCAATGAGAAATCAAGCCCTAGAGGGCCTTGCTTGTCCTGAGACTCCTCCAGGTGGGTCAAAGTCCTGTGGGCTCCCCCCCCCCTTTGGGGAATTTGCAATTGTTGCATTCCAGGGAGGGGCTGGATCCAGATTTTGACATTCCATCCTGGGAGAATGATGTCTGATGGTCACTGCTATCTGGGAGTGTAGTTTCTCATTGATGGTGTTGACCTTCAGAAGGATCCTCTTTTTTGCAAGCCTTTCAAGGGCCGGCCCTATCTATCTGCCTACATATGTCTAGCTGGCTTTTCTACCTATAATAATACCACTGCTCAGCATTCAGTGTATCCAGTAAGGGCCGGCCTACTCTTCTATAAACCATGAAGTCATTCATCTATTCATCAAAAAAGATATTTAATAGATACTGTTAAATAGTTACTAGAGACAAAATGAAGAGATATACGTTAGTCTGATTTCAGTTGATATAAGAAATGCCTAAGACGATTAACTTGTAGTGAAAAACAAATCCTTTGGTTCAATTTTGGTAGTTCCAGTTCAAGATGGGTAGAAGCCAACACTCTTGACTTCCTGTTGGGAGCTCAGTACCAGATGCCAGTGCAAGGTGGGAGCCTGAGCCAGAGCAAGCCACTAACAACAGAGGAGGAAACCAAAAAGGAAGAGGAGAGACCAGAGTTCCAAGTCCCTCCTCAAATGCTTGTCAATGACCTCCGTGAACGCGCCTCCCACAAAGTCCCCCCTTCTAGGGTTTCATAGTACTTCTCTGAAGCACAGAGACTACTAGGGGACATGCAACATTTACCCTATAACAAAATACTGATTTCTTTGCTTGGAGCTTAATATTTGGGTCTGATGAAATAATATTTTCTAATCCCAGAGTTTGTGTGTATGTGACTCTTATGTGTTTAGTGTGTAGAAATAATGTGCCAAAATGGAAATCACCATGAGGTCCCACAGGGCTTGTCAGGGAAATCATGACTACAGGTACCCTTTCAACCCATATTGAATCCCAGCCACAGAAAATGCCAGGAAATGTTTTGTTTTGTTTTACATTTCCGGCAGAATAGAAAGTAAGCAGAAAACTTTTAACATATGAAAGAGCCTTTTGTTCTGCTGAAGGAGGAGAAAAGCAACCATTACAGCGGGAGTGAAAGAATGTACACTGGGAAGTACCCTGGGAAGTCTGGTGGGGTTTGAGGGCATGAACACCTTGAAGGCAGAATTTGGATTCACTTCTAAATGCAGAATAAATCTGCCTTGGAGATACACGTTTGTGGATTATCATCAGCTAATGCTCAGCAATAAATGAGCAATTACCTAGGGAGCAATTACAGAATAATTTCTAGGATAGAATTCCAGGGTCAAGGTGTGGTCTCTCCAGAGGCAGAAGGGGAAGTTGAAAGTGTCAATAGAAGAGGATGATCGAGAGAATTTGACTAAAAAGAGAAAAGTATCTCAGGGAGACAGTTGAATCTGATGTCATTAAAAGAGAAAATTTGGATAAAGCTACAGCATTGTTCTCTGGCTTTACAAAATGGAAGGACATTGTTACCTTTGCAAAACCATATTAGGCAAGCAGAGAGAAGTACTCCATTTAAATTATCCAAAGTTAATCTTTAACAACTTTTTACTTGACAGTCTTTAAAATACTTCATTAACTGTTTTCTTAGACGGGGAGAATAATTTAATATTTTATTAAAATCTCAATCATTAGCAGATCTTTTAATTCTTAAATGATCTGATATTGCAATTCATTGCCATGGGGATATGTGGGGCTGTTGTCTCTAGACGGAGAAGTCTAGGGAAGTACCTCTGTGTGTCTTAAGTGTATGATAGTTATCTGAAACGTATTTTAAGTTTAGTATTTTTATTCACTTTAATGTTAAGCTTCAGAGCACCACTTCTTGCAGTCTTTGTTAGCGTGAAGTAAAAATATACCCAAGTTTTGTTATTTAAAAAGTCTCTTTTTACATATAGTATATAATGATATTTTCATAGACAACAATGTATATTTTATTCTGCAAGGAAAAATGTAGTTTAACAATTCTGTGGACTTCACTAATTTTCCTCTCTATTCTAAAACTGACCAGCATGAACATGATCCTTGTTCTCATATTTTGGAGAATGAAGTTAAACTACAAAGAACAATGATTAATTTTACAATAGTGGAGAGCAGCAGAGGGTAGAAAATATTTGAAGAAAATTTATAATGTAATTTATATTCAACCATTGCTCTTTACTTGCTATAACACTTGAGTGAAAATTTCCCTTAAGCCCAATTTTTCTTCAAGAAATGAAATAAAACATTCTACAGTACTAAAACAGATTTGTATTTATTTCCCAGAAGGAGAGCGAGACCAATGTCTAATGAGGATATTTAGTTTGGGAAACAAAGACAACTAGAAAATAATTCACAATATATGGGATAGTTGTTTACTAGGATATCCAGCTATGGGAAAGATCCCTTTGAATCCATAATTTAAAATAAAAATGAAACACACACATCAGATATATATGTCATATTCTATGTTTTAGGAAGAAAGAGGGAACAGACTCTGTAAGGACAACTTTACAATTTCAAAAATAAAAACAGAATCTTGAGCATCTACGATATATCTATAGTTCTGCTTGTCATCCAAAAACTCAAGAAAAACATCAGAAAAAATAGGATTCATCTCTAAACAATAACAACACTCCATGGAAACCGTGGCACCAGATGTTGAATTCAGCAGGTGAAGATTTCAAAGAAGCTATGACAAATATAGTCAAAGAAGGATGATGTTTCAGATATCTTAAAATGTGACTGCAATAACAGTATTTCACTAAAATAACAGAAACCAGAAAAATGCAAGTAAAATTTCCAGAGTTGAAAATGAAAGTAATGAAGAAAGTAGGTCAGATGAGTTGACAGTAAATGAGATAGGCAGAAGAAACTGTCACTACTTTTTGACAATACATCAATAAAATCTATACAATTTGATGGACACAAAGAATATCAATATGTAAGTATTATAAACAATTGGAAACTTTAAAAAGTAGAAGCTCTGAGGAACAAATGGTGATAAAGTTGAAAGAAGAAACAGGAATTCTGTAAGTGTATTCACAGATTTTAAAATCATGTTTTTTTTTGTTTTGTTTTGTTTTGTTTTTTTTGAGACAGGGTCTCGCTTTGTAATTCAGGCTGGCCCTCAGCTCACTATGTAGCCCAGGGAAACCTGGAACTCAGCAATCCTCCTGTCTCTGCCTCCTGAGTGCTAGGACTACAGGCGTGAGCCACCAAGGCCAGCACTGTGGTATGTGGTATTGATTACTGGAGGGCGTGAGTCACAACGCCCAGCATTGTATGTGGTTACCAGGATGGAACTCAGGGCCTTGTGCTTGCGAGGCAGGCTCTGGAACCACTGAGCTAAATCTCCGGCCCTAAAATCACTTCTTACTAAAAAAATGATAAAGCATAAACAGGAAAGGCATTGAAAATATTATCAGTATGATCAACTCTATTGTTATTTATCAGTATACTCAGCCAACACGAACAGAACATACCATTCACTGACTACAGAACAACCATCCCAGACAGGAAAAAAAGGACCACTTTGAAGTATAACTCAATTAGAAAAACAACTTCAAATAAAAATGAAAATATTCATGGGTTCTTGTGAAAATCATGTCTGAAATAGATAAAATATTGACTACATAGAAACTAAGAAAGCATTCATGTTATGAAACTAGAAGGACTGAGGATGTACCGCAGTTGAGCTTTGTCTGTCTGACAAGGGTAAGGTTCTACTCTGATTTCTCATACTGAGAAAAACAATTTAAAAGAATCTAGAAAGTTAAGAGCTAACTAATCCCAAAACAAACTATAGAAACAATCCCAACTAAAGGTGTAAATGTATAAGAGGTATTGTAAACAGGAAGGAAATCTTCAAAGGGGAAGGAAAATAGGAGATGGCAGGGGAAAGCAAAGAAGGGAAAGAAAAAATTAAAGATGAAAGGAAAAAATGGAAACTAAGCTTGTTATATGGAAAGGTGGAGAGGCTGAAGGGAGGGCTGGAGAATAGGGACAATAAGAATCAAGTATGTCATGTGCAGGTACAAATTCTCAATGATGAATGTGATGATAATGTATGCTTCAAATGTACCAAGTAACTCAAAGAAAAACAAAACAAAAACAACACAGATACATGACAGTGGTAATTATGGCACAGAAAATAACAAAATGTCAAAACTTAATGAAATAAAATATTTTTGAGAAAAATCAATAACATTGATAAAAATTTAGAAAGTATAGCCTTCCAAAATTTTCAGTACCAATTTAAAGAAATTAAGAAGTCTTTAAGGAAGTACTCTGGACACTATTGTGTTACTGTGTTAGACAATTCAAGTGAAATTTCCAGGAAATATACAAACTTCCAACTCTAACACAAGAAGAAATAGAAAAATTGTTAGCAGACCTGTTACAAATATAACATAGATATAGTTATTTTAAAATTCACTAGAAAAAAAAGTACACCCAGTGAATTTGACATTGAGATCTGTCAAACGTTTAGAAAGGGAATAGTACCTATTTTAAATAAATATTTTTTAGAAAATTAAGAGTATGAATGCTCATTGACTCATTCTGTCAGACTAGTGTTACCTTTGTACTAGATAGAATTCTAAAGATGTTCCTTCTCTTCAAACTTTCTCATTTTATTATTTAAACAACAATACTGGTACTTCTAAAATTACTTTTATGGATGCAATTTGTATTCCAAATCAGTTGGCCTTATAGCTAAGAGGGATGACTGGAAACAAAAACCCTTTCTACCCTGCTGGTGGCAAAAGAATTTATAAATGCCATTTGTTGTGGGTATGCCATAAACTGGCTTTGGAAAGAGACAGCTCTCTTTCCAACAACCCCTGCCAACATCCAGCATGAAAGAAGAGAATTCAGTACTATAATAGCAAGAAAGTAGCTTCTGCCAATGAAACATCCTGAGAGCTGGGTGGGGGACCCATACTTCAGATGAGGACACTGCACCAGCAGATATTCTGATTTCAGGCCGTGAGCTTTGAGCAGAGACCTAATTTGCTCTCTAACCTTGGAAACTGAAAATGGAAATCTCATTATATTAAGTTGCCAAGTTTCTGGTAATTTGCATGGCAGCAACAGAAAACAAGAATGTTCTGATAGCAGAACCAAATATATTTCTAGAAAAGAAATGTCCAAGTCAATCTGTTTTTATGAACAAAGATGTAAACATCTTTAAGTATATAGTATGAGGTATGTAAAAAAACTATAAGGAATATTTAAATTTTTTGAAACATTACAGTAAAAAGATACATGGCATTAAGCCCCTTAGCATGCTCTCCCTTGTTTCAAGCATGAATCTCCTCATGTTTGCCACTTTCTGGCTAAGTTATGGAAATCCTTTTCTGTGAGTGTCTTTAGTTTCATTGTTGGGGTGACTGGATGTCCTGAACCAAATGAAAACATGTACCTTCCGTGGTTATTTTGACTTTGGGGAAGAGCCAGAAGTCATCTTGTGTCAAATCCAGCAAACACATAGTGGTTGAGGACACAGCATAATGATTATATGAGTATTTGTGTCCATTGCATGGTGTTCAGCAGCAGCATTCACCATTGTGTTCACCCTGGAAGAAAACTCCCTCAGAAAACAGCAAAGATAATAGGGTACCGTACTTGAAGCCAGAGGAGTGCTGATGGGGATCAGTGGTAATGTGTCTTCTACTGTAATCATTTAAGCATTACTTTATATTTCAATCACACTTCATAGTATATCAAATGCAACAAAAGGCAAAGGTTTGGGTTTATTACTGAAATGCAATCATGAAGTAACAAGCTGAATCAAAATTTAAAAATTATTTCAATACTACAAAATAATTTAAAACTTAGGTAATAAATGTAATTAAAGGTGCTCAAATCTTGAACATTGGGAAATCCAAAGCACTGTTGAATAAAAATATGAACAAAGAGATAAATTATCTAAATAAACGGTGCAAGGGCTCGGTGAGATGGCAAAACAGCGAAAAGACATAGAACACCAACACATGGACAAACATGGATGGATTTGTAAAATATTTTACAAGTGAAAGAATCTAGGAGTGATACATTATATATTAGATGATTTCATATTTTATAAAATTTCCAGGAAACAAAAATATGGAGACAAAAGCAGATTAATGGCTTCCTGAGCTTGGAGGAAAATGCAGAAATTGACTGCATACAACCAAAGGGAATTTCTTTTTACACATAAGATCTTTTAAAACTGAATTTTAATGATGTTTATGTAACTACAGATTTTATAAAAATAACTGAACTGTACATTTAGAGTTGTTAAATTTTAATAGGAGTAAAATTTTTCTCAATACAAATTACCAAAAGAAGAGATTGAATCCCCACCCCACTTTAACTCTTGGGTTACATCTACTTTGGACACTATTTTATTCCTTGGAACACTGTCAAGAATTTGAACGGACTGATATTTTATGATTCTGTAGTCTTTTACATCACCCAAAAGACAAACAGAATATTAATTTTAAAAAATTAAACTCATTTTATTCTTGCAATTATCATAAAAAAACCCTTTAATAAAAGTAACACATAGGATTTTAGGCATCTTACTTTTCCTAAATATTGAAATATTTTAGTATTTTACATCTTAGGAATTGTTTCATCATTATATAATAATTGCTACTATGATTAAAATTATTAAAGTAACAGCTGGGTGTAGCGGCACACACCTGTAACCCAGACTGAGATAGTATGGTGCCGGGCTGGAGACCAATCTTACATATTAGCAAGATCTTGTCTCAAAACAATACATTTTTTTAAAGAAGGCTGGATGTAGTGGATTAATCAGTACTTCAAAAAGAAAATTGAAAAACAAATGGTAAAACTGTATGTCAGATCTGCACCTGTATCTATCCAGGCACCATCCCCAGCCTCTAACACAGATGTCCAGGGCTTCGTTTACTCTTCCCCTTCCCGCTTCATTTGTCTCCTCCCTGGAAGCACCTCCTTGAATGGCATGACCCACGCAACCCCAACCCGGGACACTTGCCAGCAGCACACCCCTACGTCGCTCACCACCCACTTGAGCATGTGTCCTGCCCAATCCATAAGTTCATCTGTAATTCATCCTCTTTTTAAGGCGCCATCACCTATCCTCAAGATCACAGAAACAGTCTCAGGACTAGTGTTTCACCCTGCACTAGTGGTGGCGAACCTCTGTCATATGTGCCATAGCTGGTTGTTTGTTACCAATGACAGTTCTAAAAGGTTTTCCATCACTGCCTCTGTTTTCCACAAGGTAACTACAGTTATCATTTAAAAAATATAGACATGCCTATTTCCCTATTTAAAATTAATCAAAGGATCTCTACTTAGTTCAGAGGAAAATTAAAAAAAAATCTTTTTAAGGACTTAAGGCCTCAAGTACTGTACGGATTCTACTGATTTAGTGCTTCTGCTGTGGCCTTTCTTTCCTGGACTCTCGATGCCTGCTTTTGGCTTCTTTTATAAGCTTCTGGCTACCGCAGGCATCTGTACCTGCTCTTTCCTAGAATGGAATGTGCATCGCCACTGTGATCTAACGGTCTTCTGTTTGTCTCCCTTCAGATCCTAGTGACATTTTCCCAGGCTAACTTCTCGTCTCTGTGGTCTCATCTCTTATTAAAACTCTTTCTTCTTTAACTGATTCTGCAGTTGTGCTTAAATAATTAAATAGCCTATTGTATAAGGTCTATTTTTCCTTCTAAAATGTGAACTTAAAAACAATTTCCATCCAGGTGTGGTGGCTCACGCCTGTAATACCAACACTCAGGAGGCAGAGACAGGAGGATTGCTGAGTTCGAGGCTTGCCTAAGCTACATAGTGAGCTCAGGGCCAGCCTGAACTACAAAGCGAGACCCTGTTCAAAAAAAAAAAAAATTCCAAGTTTCCATTTTTACATGCTAGCAATTTAGATTTCTGGTAGTCATATTTTCAAAAGTATACTCCTTTTTTAGTATAAGGATTTGTTACCTCAAGAGTGCACATAAGTTTTTATTTCACAATAATCATCATACATTCTAGAAAACATTCAAAGGGAAATATGGTGGAGGTGTGAATAATGAGGGGTAAAGAAAAAATGTGATGGTCACAAAAAAGGGAAACAAAACATATATTTAGGGGTGGGGTGGAGGTGGGTAGGTGACAGGGAAAAAATGAGAACTAAATGGTGTCATATACTGGTACAAATTCCCAATTTTAAGTGTGATTGTTATATGAGATATATATATATATATATATACATATATATATATACATATACATATACACACAATGTACCAATAAATATAATTTAAAAAAAAAAAAGAGTACACATAAGTTCTTAGGTGTTTGGAAAAAACATTTACCTAAAAGGTATATTTACAGCTGACTGACTGTTAGTAGCTGATACCAGATTTAAAATAACAAACATTGTATTATTGTGTACAGTAAATGTATATTGCAACAGGTCACTTTGTTAAATCAGGAATCCAAAATATTCTACATCAATTATAACCAAATGGTTATTTTTTACATGGTAAAAAAATATGAGTTTGTAGATAGAAAACTTGGTACTTTATTACTATATTCCATCTGTAAAATGTAGCCTATTTATAAAAGACTTGAGCAATTAAATGTGATAGCATACTTAAAACTTTTTTATGAACTCTAAAATGCTATATAGATATTAATCAGAAAGAGAGAGGGAGAGAGAGTGTGTGTCTTTGTGCAGATAACTCTATTTTACATCTCAGGGGAATTCAGATTTAAAACACATGTAGGAAACTATCAATATCATCCATGGGAGCCCTGTTAACAGAAGGACTGCACTAGAGATACATTTTTAGACTAAAGGAAACATTTCATTCTTAAAACATCATGTGTATACAACAGTGAGAAAGTGCTGGACTTTCTCACATAAAGTTTGAACGTATACAGTTCCAGTTTTGGTAATGTGGATTCAACTGTTTTAATGTCAAAATACAGATGAAATTTTTATATGACACACTGATTTGTATGTACACACAAACACACACGCACACACACGAATATATATTTCAGTTCACACACAATGCAGTTGAACTGAATTGCACTGAGACATTTTCCCCTTCAAGCCAAAGATGGGTGCTCATTGTTCTACCAATAAACTTCAGGTTTCAGTTGCCCTATGGGATGTTTAAACTGCCTAGTTAATGAGGGAGTAACACCTCTTAGTGCAGAACCTAATGTTTCTAACTATTAATATTGACTGCTGCTTCAGATTAGAGAATATAAAAATGGCTAAATTAATGACCTATGTCACAGACTTTGAGAACCAGGAATGTGTGGGCTCCAGGACACCCCATGAGTATACTCCAAAGGTGTATAGAGAAGCATAAATTCAAAAGTCAATGTTCCCCACCCTCCTCCTCATAAAGCGGTTTAACTACGTTATTTTTCATCTGAGCCCTGATGCGAGACCGAGGCACTGGTCAACCCCAATGACAGCGTCTTGCTACAGAAATCTTTATTTCACACACCTGTTCCCTGGTTCTGATTCTTTCTTTAAGAGACACCCAGATATTATGTATGAATGTTGATAATAAGCTAAGCTTCAGCAGTTATTTTGGGGAAAGAAGATGAAGGTTTGGAATAAACCAGATGAACTTAATGAATATCTAAACTTCTGGTAGGTATATAGAAGTTGACAGCAGCAAAATTACAGAATCAGAGAAGCCAGAAACATTAAAGTGGAACTGGATGACATGCTTAGGACCGTAATTTTAAAGGGTGGCATGGAATCTTCTGCACATCAAATTAGTCATCAGGTTAAATTGCAAGTGAATTCACCTCCTATGTAAAACTTCAGAATTCCCACAGAGAGGACTTGGAAGGCAAACGTATCCCTAGGTGAGCAGTCAGAGCACCTGATTCCTGTATAATTACATGGAATGAGAACTTGATACATGACAGTAATTACCTAGCTGAAGGTGCAATTAGCCATTTGTGACCTCATTCTGAGTGGCAACTAATTAACCCTTAATGTCAGAAATGTCAACCTTCATCAAGACACCAAAGAGAAGTACTTACAGGATCAGCTAATACTTATTCCAACCTATTAATGGTTGACTCTGTCATTAGCAATTTGAGCATTTCATTTTTACATCAGCATTTATGTTAAGATGCAGATTATGCTCCATTTCTTTTAAGGCTGTGTTTCTCTTTTTTTTTTCTTTTTTCCGTGTGTGTGTGTGTGTGTGTGTGTGTGTATGTGGTACCGGGGATTGAACTCAGGACCTTGCTCTTGCCAGCCAGGCACAGTCATTAAGCTACAACCCGGCCCTCTCTCTCTTATCTTTATGTGCATCACAATATTTTCTCTAAAATAGGAATAAGCTTTCATATACATATATAATGATCATTTCTCAATGAAATGAAACACAATTGGGGAGATAGAACTATAACTATTCAGAGCTATATGATTATAGAAATGTAATACAATTTCAAAAGATTTGTAACTACACTATTATTATTGTCACTAACACTTGTTAATTAGAGGTCACATAAGAAATTGGTACTGAGGGCCGGAGGATTAGCTCAGTGGTTCCGGCGCCTGCCTTGCAAGTGCAAGGCCCTGAGTTCGATCCCCGGTAACCACATACAGTGCTGGGCATGGAGACTCACGCCCACTGGCCATCAATGCCACATACCACAGTGCCGGGCGTGGTGGCTCACGCCTGTAATCCCAGCACTCGGGAGGCAGAGACAGGAGGATTGCTGAGTTCGAGGCTTGCCTGGGCTACATAGTGAGGTCAGGGCCAGCCTGAACTACAAAGCGAGACCCTGTCTTAAAAAAAAAAAAAAAAGAAATTGGTACTGATATTTTGTTAATGTAAATAGTGAAGAACTGAGAAACTTTCTCTGATATTATATTGGGAAAGCTAAAATCAACATCCTTTTTAGGACTCTAAGTATTGGCTCATAATTATTACAAGTCTATTATTTTCTTTATTATTTACTAGTTGAAAAAATGTAAGATTTTTTTTAAAAAACTGATCTGACATGTAGAGGTTTACTTCAAATATGGAAATGCTGTGCTTTTTCTTCACAACTGTAATGTGCATGAGAGTAATCTCAAAGACAGTCTTACCAATAATCATGAGCCACTAGTCTTTTGTTCTGAAACAAATGCAGTTACTAAATAAGATTGCTGTAGCAAATACTTACTTCAGAAAATTTAAAAATGAAACCTCATACTGATATTTCATTGTTTTAGATTCATCACTGGAAAAGTATAAAATGTGCCACTGCAATTTTGTCAGCCATTTGATTCTTCATATTTACTTTTTTTTTTTTTTTTTTTTTTTTTTTTTTTTTTTTTTTTTTTTTTTTTTTTTTTTTTTTTTTTTTTTTTTTTTTGAGACAGAGTCTCGCTTTGTAGTTCAGGCTGGCTCTGAGTTCACTATGTAGCCCAGGCAAACCTAGAACTCAGCAATCCTCCTGGCTCTGCCTCCCGAGTGCTGGGGCCATTTGATTCTTCTACTCATTCTTCAAGGTTGTTTCAAGGGTGTAAACTTAATCTAGGTAATTTCACTTTTTACAGGGCCAAACCATTTTCTGAAGCACCTTATAATCTCATCTTTCTGGAACAACAGGTGTAAGGCAAAGAAAAAGTACATAGCAAATGCCTCAGTGTATTCATTACCTTGTATATGTGGCGCCTCTGAGTTCTGATCGTTTTGTCTAGAAATTTAGAGAGGATAACTGATTATAATTTAATATGATACCTTTCATTTAAAATCACTCTAAAACCTATTTTCAAAGTATAAATAACCACAAGAGCAAATGCATATCATTTAAACTTCTTTAATACTAAAATATTAAGTTCTAAAATATTTTGTACTTAATGTATTTGAAGAGGAATTTCACATATTGTTATTTCTCTGTAACTTTCAAGTGAAACCATGCAAATTCCGTGCTTGTTTCAAGACGAAAACACTGTTACAGGTGTCAAAATCATTCAAACTAGAAAGAAGGTGACTATTGCTTAAAATTTCTGATTTCAATTCCTTGGGAGTTATGATAATTCAAGAAGTGGAATTGCTGGATCATATTGTGATTCTACTTTTAAGATAATAAGGGGCCTCAATCATGTTTTTTTGCAGTGATTATACTAATTTGCATTCTTGTCGACAGTATGTAGGTATTCTATAGCTTTCCCATATTCTTAACAGCACGTTATGTTATTCTTAACAATAACCTTGCTACTAAATGTCAGGTTATATCCTGTGTTTTTGTATTTTGAGGTGATTAAAAATACTGAACATATTTCTGAAATTTCTCTAGCCCATTTGTAGATATTGTATTAAAATCCTTTACCCATTTGCAAATTGGGTTGTTGTTATTTCTTTTGCTACTGATTACATGAATTCACAATGTATTTTGCACATTGGTCCATAACCTGACATATGTTTTGTTTTGTTTTTGAGACAGGGTCTCGCTTTGTAGTTCAGGCTGGCACTGAGCTCACTATGTAGCCCAGGCAAGCCTCAAACTCAGCAATCTGCCTGTCTCTGCCTCCTGAGTGCTGGGGTTACAGGCATGAGCCACCATGCCCGGCACAACATGACATATGGTTGACAAATATTTCATTTCTTCTGTAGGTTGCAAATTCCATCTCTTGGCTGTTTACTTTGCTATACAAAAGCTGTTCCATCTGATGTATCTGCACATGTTTGTTTTTAGTTTTGTTGCCTGTGTCTGTGCCTTTCGAGTCATAACCATAAAATCATTGAAAGAGCAAAGGTCATAAAGCCTTTCCTTTCAGTGTTCTTCTCAGAGTCTTATAGCTTCATGTATTACGCTAAGTCTTACGTTCATTTTGAGATATTTCTTGCAAGAAAAATCTTTAGTTTTGTTCTTTTGCATCGGGACATCAAATTTTTCCAATGTTTGTTAAAGAGATTGTCCTTTCTCTACTGTGTATTTCTCGCACCCTCATTAAACTGAGTTGATTGCAGATGTATAAATTCATTTCTGAGATCTGTTTATATTTTTCATATATAGATTTATTTATTATAGCTTTATATTATATTTTGAAATCAGGAAATCTGAGAACTCCACCTTTATTTTTCTTTCCCAAGACTAATATGGTTATTCATCAATTTTTAGGTCACAAAGTGAAACATAGAAGTATTTTTTATTTTATAATTTTTGTATTTATGTAAATAATTTTATTAATTTTTACAGTGCTAATCACAACAACCAAGAGGTAGGGAAAAACCTAACTGACTACCAGATGAATTGACAAAGACAAAAAGGTATATACATATAAAGGAGCACTATTGAGCCTTAAAGAAGAAACTATGCAATGATATGCATAAAGCATTCATATATTATGCTAAACAAAATAAGCCAATCACAAGAAAACAAACACTACACAATGCTACTTATATCAAAATAGTCAATGTTAGGGTGGTGGGTTTAGCTCGGTGGCACCATGCCTACCTTGTATGCTCAAGGGCTCAAGTTCGATCCTGGTACTGCCAAAAAGCAAGCAGCAATACCCAAAAAGAAGAATCAGCTTCTAAGAATCAAAAGACATATGGTGACTGCTAGAGGAAGGAGGCAGAGGAAAAATAGGACATTAGTAATGAATAAACATAAGGTCTCAGTGAAGCAAGTTTAATAAGTTTCAAAGATTCACAATATTATGCTTACAATCAATAATGCAGTAATTGCACACTTAAAGTTTTATTTAAGGACAAATTCATATTAAATAGTCATGACAATATAATCCAATTTTAGAGCTCATTTCTTGTATAGAGAGTGGAATGAAAAAAACAGAAATGCAATTGCTACTTCTTGATGAATTAAGAGCAAGGCGAAAGAGAACTCTTATTTGATAATGAAGAAGTAGGTCCTGTGATTGCAGAAAGTCTTCTGCTCTCACAGGGTTATTACTGCATTCCGATTTTCACTTGTTCAGTTTATAACTGCACACGGCAGAGCCCAGACGGCGAGCTAACCCACCAGAGCAGCACATGGAATCGGCTATTTCCAGTTCCTGTGTTAGTTTTGTTATTTGCACTTCTGAGACCCGTAAAGCACGATTGCTGCGGAACCACTTGCTCTTTCTGCTGCTCTCCGTGGCGGGAGGCTGCGTCAGATTCTAAAGGGACATCCAGCTGGCCCACCGATTATACTGAAACCATTACAAATGACGTGAAGTGAACAAATTTCATGGTATGGGAATTACAGCTCAATAAAGACTTTTTGAGCTAGAAAAAAACTAAGATAATAGTGTGGAGACTATTGTATTCCAAATTCCGTTCATTTACTCAAGCCTTTATACTTTTATGTAAAGTGTGTTGGTCACAAGATAAATTTCTACACCAAACAGGTATACAAGTAATTGATTGTGGCTTTCTTGTTGAATAACACAAAATAAAATCTGTGAAATATATCATATTATAAATTTTATATAAGTGAATATGTCATTATATCATCAACAGGGTTTTCCACATTAATGCACTGTTTGCATGCTTTCTGTAATTGTTTGCTGAGTAAATATTTTAAAATACTAGCTATGAATTTTATTAAAACTGAAAATATTTTAATTAAATGGCATAAAACTTTGTCACTAGAGATAAATTATACATTATTTCCAAGAACAGTTGCTACTACGAGAATACAAATTAATATAGCCATTACTGTTTCTTCCCAATGTATACCAACATTTTTAAATTAACAGTTTAATGATCTCTCTTTTTCAAAATAATATTTATTCTTCCTCCGATTAAAATTTTCCAACTCTAGGAATACAGATTACACTGTTATACCACATATTAGAGTAAACAAGGGAGCTGAATTTAAATTACAGGTAAAGACAATTAATTCATTTGCCAGGAATAATAAAATCTATTTTCAAATGTAGAATTTGTCATACTGCCTCTTTGTGCAGATTGGTCCATAGAATTCAACGCTTATCTTAAGTCTTAGAGAAAATCAAGTGCCATAAAGCCATGTTATGCAAAAATCACAGAAAGGTAGGTGGATACATAAATATCCATTTCTATCTAAAACTTTTTCATCTGTTATCATAGGATTTTTTTTTATTTAAGAAAATGAGTGTTTACTGTTGGAAACTACTCTGAATTGTTGTACAGATTGTCAGAGGGAAAGTTTCAAGGAAGATGTCAGTTTTAAAAAACACTTGTAAAGGGGCCAGAGATTTAGCTCAGTGGTTCCGGCGCCTGCCTTGCAAGAGCCAAGGTCCTGAGTTTGATCCTGGTAACCACTTATAATGCTGGGCATGGTGACTCACGCCCACCAGCAATCAATACTACTTACCACAGTGCCTGGTGTGGTGGCTCACGCCTGTCATCCCAGCACTCGGGAGGCAGAGGCAGGAGGATTGCTGAGTTGGAGGCTTGCCTGGGTTCCATAGTGAGCTCAGGGCCAGCCTGAACTAAAAAAAGCAAAACCCTGTCTCAAAAAACAAACAAACAGAAAAAAAACTTGTAAAGATCTTCCAGATGGAAACAATAAGACTTGCAATAGAAGAATGACATGACTTCCTTAGAACTTGCATACATACATGATGAAACTGTAAAATGAAGTGTTCATGTTAGAAAAATTAAACATAGAAGCTCATATATGACTGAGCAACTCAAGTCTGAGATATACAGACCTCCCAAAAATGAAAGCATGTATCCACACAGAAAGTAGTCACATGTAAACATTATAAGCATTTTATGGTTGTTGTTCTGTTTGCCAAACTGAGAATCGAACACAGGGTCTGGTGCATGTGAGGCATGTGCAGTAACACACCCAATCACGTCTACAGTAGTGTAGTTCCTAAAGCATCCTGAGTTCCTGTCAATTGTCAAATAAAATGAAAAAGAAAAATCATTTCACTTGCACAAAGGAGCATTACTTTGCAATAGCAGAGGTTGAAGCATCGATCACTTTTAAAGATGGAAGAATCTTGAAAAAACAGTTGTAAAAGAAAACATCTTGTGATTATTTTATATAAAAAGTTAAAGTTGGACATGATTAAAGTTAGACATGGAAGCTCCGGGCCGGCCGTGCCGTGTTTCCAGCGGACTGGGGAATTTACGGCGGACGGACCGGACTCAGCAGCTCCGGGCCCGCCGTGCCGTGTTTCCAGCGGACTGGGGAACTTGCGGCAGACGGACCGGACCCAGCAGCTCCGGGTCCGGTGTGCCATGATTCCAGCGGACGGGGGAACTTACGGCGGGCGGACCAGACCCAGCAGCTCCGGGCTGCCGTGCCGTGTTTCCAGCGGACTGAGGAATGAGCAGCGGGCGGACCAGACCCAGCAGCCCTGAACCCATCGTGCCGTGCTTCCGGCGGACTGAGTGACCAGCACGCGGACCCGGCTGCAGAGTGCAGTCCATTTCCAGTGGACTGAAGGCCGCCCA
>PVIC010035305.1:0-19118 GCA_004025085.1 Thryonomys swinderianus | reverse complement strand
AATTTAATACCACAACTCAACCTTGTAGCTACAAGAGCTTTGAGTCATGCCTACAGAAGCTTTCAAGTAATGTATATGGTGTTTACATTAAGATTTTAATAAGCTGAGTTCATAATTTTCTTTGCATATTTTACCCAGCAATACTACGAGCAGTTTGTCAGTCCCATTCTGTTCCTTTGACAAAAATATTTTAAAATATGATTCATATATCCATCAGATGGCTATTTCTCATTTGAGTTTGATAATGAATATCCGATATGATGTTTTACTTATTTCTATTACCAATCATGATCACAACAGACTTATATTTACTGCTGGAAACAAGTTCATTGGCATGTAAAAATTTTATCAGATTACACACATATATTCACATTCCCTAAAGCACACTGTAAAATTTATCGTTAAATTCAGTTTTTTTTTCTAAAATGACTCCTAATAGTTAAATATGTTTGAAAGACAATTCAAACACTGATATGTCTATATATCTATATCTATATATATCTTTCTTTTTATTCCTTTTGAAACAGGGTCTCACTTTGTCGTTCCGGTTGGCTCTGAGCTCACTATGTAGTCCAGGCAAGCCTCGAACTCAGCAAGCCTCCTGTCTCTGCCTCCCTAGTGCTGGGATTACAGGCGTGAGCCACCATGCCCTGCTTATATCTATATCTATATCTATATCTATCTATATCTATCTATCTATCTATCTATCTATCTATAGATATATATATCCATGTCTATATATATACATAATATGTATATATCTTTATCTCAGTAAGTTTCTGTAATTACATATATATATATATATATATATGGAATATATGCTCACATATTTTAAGTGTAAAAATATTTCTAAAACTAGAGGTAAGTCATTTACCAATATTGTATACTAAGATTAAATATCATAATCTGAACTTTTTAGATTTGTACATAAGAAAGTAAAATGAATTCTGTTGGCTAAGTAATAAAGTACTGGCAGTAAATTAGTTTCTGTGTTGAAAAGTGGTAGTTATTAATAGACACATTTAATTTTCTTTCATTCCTTGAGAACTAACCTGGCAAATAAAAAGCAATAATAACTTGCATCAGGTTTTAAAAGAAAGGAAATCAAACACAGAAAATAAGAGACAGAAAGACCTAACAATTTTATTCTTTATTTTTTAAATGTATTACTACAGTAAATGTTGAAATATTTTAGACTTCTGTACCATGAAAATATTGCATTAGATTTATTTTTCTGCAAAAAATTGAAGAATAACAAGATGCATGAAGAAAAATATTTCTTGTCAATCTTGAAAATGGAGTTGATTTGCTCAATCTTTTGGTTATATCAGAACCCCATGTCCTCAAATGTACGTGTAAATGTTCACATTCTACTACTTACTCAGCAAATACAATGCATCAAATGAGGATTTGTAAATTTAAAAGCAGTTTTTTCTTACCATGAAAGAAAATAATGTTTGATATAGTTGCATCGATTCATGTCTCAGAAATGAGTGCTATTATAATTAGGTAATTATGCATAATTGTAATTATACACATGTAATTATAATTATACATAATTTTAATTATATTGTAAAGTATGTAATTACACATAATTTTAATTATGCATTTGTCATATAAAGTAAAGTTAGAGGGCTGGGGGATTTAGCTCAAGTGGTACTGTACCTACCTTGGATGCATAAGGGTCCAAGTTTGATCCCCAATACCGTAAAAAAAAAAAAAAGAAAAAAAAACATAAAGTGTCTACTAGGTCACCTAATCAATTTTTTTTCTCAGAATTCTACTCTGGAGGTGTTTTAAGGATACATCCTTATTCCTCAAAAGAAATAGTGAGAGTGATCTTTTTGTGCTCAATGATCTTACTTTGTATTCAATATATTTTTAGTATTTTTGTTTATGTGTTCAGTATTATGCTTGTGAAAACGTAGCATGTCCTGTGTTTATTAATGTTTACCTAGGAAGTAAATTGCCAGCGGGTAAAGTTTATGAAGCTAGCCTAGAGAATTACTCTGTTAACTTCATTGTCATGGCTGGTGTCAACAGAAAAACTTATAAAAGGGGAATGCTTCTGAAGAAGTCCACCTTTTGATGTCTGTAGCTTAAATTATAGCCAGCTCTGTGCTGGAAACTCCACTTTCTTCAGTCTCAAAGTTAAGACACAGCGTGAAAATACTGTAGTACAGATATGACATTCAAAGCTCTTGGACCACACAGCAATCAATACAATATTTATTCTCTATGCTAGACCTTGACATTCAGATTATTTGGGATATTCTTTCATTTTTTATTAATAAATTGAGTTTATTGGTACATTTTAGAAGCACACTTTGATCACAATCCACATTGACAATTTGCACCTGTACGTAATATATCTTGGTTTATTATTATGAATATATGTCTTATTTTTCTCATTTGCCTGACTTCCTTTCAAGCCCCTAAATATACACAAGCTTTGTTTCCATTTTTATCATTATTTTTTTCTCTTTCCCTTCTTTGCTTTCCCTGACTTCACTCAGTTACCAATTCTCTTTGAATGTTGTTTTTCCTGTTTAACAATACCTTTCATACATTCTGGACCTCATTTACACTTACACTTTCTCACACTAGAGAAATTATATGGTATTTACACTTCTGTGTCCTATTTATTTCATCTATGAGTATGGCCTCAAGGGCATACATCTAGATATGTCTCTAATTTTTCATTATTTGTGGCTATATAGTATTCCATTTTATTTTTACAAAGTCTTTTTCTAGTCTTCTGTTGATCCCAAGATATAACTATCACAAGCTGAGCTGCTACAAACACAGGCGCACACATGTCACTGTGGTATGATTCTTTACATTCTTTCATGAATATCCCCAGCAGGGAAATGGCATTGTCAAATGGGACGTCTAACCCTAGTTCTTTGAGGATTCTCCACACTAATTTCTACAGTGGTTATAGCCGTCTACATTCTCACCAAAGTGCAGGAGGGCTCCTTCCTCCCACAGTTCCACCGGCTGATTTCTTGAGAGCAGCCATTCTTTCTGGATTGAGATGGAATATCAGTGTTCTTTTTATTAGCATCTCTCGAATGAACAGTGATGTTGAACTTGAATGGAAATTGAATGCAGAAGTCAAAGCTTCTTACAAGAAATCTTACCTTATACAGTCAGCAAAATTTCAGGAAATCACCTCCTGGCTGAGTGATCTTAATATTGTTACAATATCCCTATATGCTGAATTCTTATTTCACAATAGTGTTAAATTGGAAGTAGAAACACTTCCATTCTGTCACACATTAGGTGAGTAAGTCTCTGTCTCATTCTGTCTCTGTCTGTTTTTGTCTCTATCTGTCTCTTTCTATGTACACATATGTACAGATATGTGTATTTGTACATATATACATATATACACACATATATATTTCTTTCCTCTTTGTGTATATTTAACTTTATAAGTACTGAAATATATGTGTATAAGGATATGAAAATATATATCCAGTATGGACAAAAATATTTTTGTTTTATAAGAATCTATAAAGCAATATCTGTTAGAAATTCCACATTTTATATGCCTTTATTTAGAATCTCAATTACTATCCATCCATCTTCTGGCAATTAAAGTAAACCTAAGGTATTTGTTTTATCTCCCAAGTAAAAAGCACTAGTTTCCTGGTGAAAGTGTGTACAGTGATCATTAATAAAGTGACTATATTATAATCAGAAGATTAAATTATATTTCTTATATTTACCAATAGTCAGCCATTGATATATGTCTTCTATCAATAAAATGCATTCTATTTGGAGGTATAAATTACATGAAGAGTATAAGTTTTCCATCTGTGACAAGTCTGTTACACTAACTTAGCAAATAAATTTAACCCATAGTCTGTGAAGTACTTAGTTGATTTTACTTTCCCTGCTAGACCTTAGGTGAGAGTTCACCCTAATCTTTTTAAAGATTTTCTTAGCATAAAGTAGTTTCCATTTTCTGCTTAACCTTAACTTACATGTTCTGTTCTTGACCAAACCATGCTTCTTATTGGTTGCTACCTCCTGGTTACCTAGATACTGCTCAGAGCCTGGATTTATACAACGCCTTAGTAGCCATCATTACCTACCCACATCTACAGTGAGTCAGGCAACTAAGAGCTGAAGATGAGGATAGCCAAAAGACATACCTTGGGGATACTTGCATTTTAATTGAGAATTAGTTCTACTGTTCAGAACTATCACTAAGACCACGATTACATCTCAAAGAGAGAAACAGATAAAACTTTGTTCATATATCATGAAATAAATTATCTTCTTTGTATAACAGCTTCTTCTATCAATAAAACAAGCAGAGTAATGCATCTTCTGCATAAGATCTTTGTGAAGATAAAAACTTGTTAATACTGTGTGAGGCAGATATATTAGACGGGACTTTGTTCACAGTAGTTAAATAGTTTAAGGAGGAAAAGTAACTTTAAATCACAGATTAAAGTTCTGTCAAAGAATTAAAGCAATAAACCTAATTGTGCTAACCAGTGCCAGCTTAGATCTAACTGAACTTAAAATTGCAATAAACATCAGAAATACCCACTTTATATTCTCAATTTATTCCCTCAGAGATCTGGAACCATATAATTGACATTGATTACCAGCACATGCTATTCCTTGAAGAACATATACTAAACTCATGAGATGTCATCTTTGATTCATTCTTACAAAGTCTCTGAAATGCTCAGTCAAAATGGCGGCCTTAAACTGTTCCCAATGAAGCTTAACCAATTTTTCCAGAATTGTAGTCATTATTATCCTCCTTATTGGAAACCAAATCCCTTGGGCAATGCAGTGTCAGTGCTGTGTGGGATCCCACATTATAAGATGAGATACTTTCTTGGCTTAGTGAGATGAGATTATAAAATGAGATACTTTCTTGACTTAGTTGAATACTTTCTGGGTTAGTGCTCTGTAACAGAAGGAAAGCCTTATAAAAGTATATGTTCATCCTATTTAAAGTGAATTACAGCCATGTTCCATTTGATGATGTTTTCATCATGAATGGATCACAGATATTGAGTGTGCCTAAAAAATTATTTACAGTTTAAAAGATGTTATCATCTACTGATAATAAAGTGATCTTGCATTCCATACATGTGTGGTCTTGCAGGTATAAACAGACCTAATCTGCTGCCAATGTATCAAATTTTAGCACATGTAAGTATTCACAGTTGTAATACCTGAAAGTGATAATAAATCACTGTGTGGCTTCTTTGTGCATTTACTATACTTTTTTCAATCATGGTATTGTGTATCTCTACTTATTATATCTGCTTAGACAGGCAGCAACTGCATATATCTCTCATGGTCATTGTGTGTCATGATTGCTCCGAAAGGCCACATCTAAATGCCGGACGTGGTGGCTCACGCCTGTAATCCCAGCACTTGGGAGGCAGAGACAGGAGGATTGCTGAGTTCGCGGCGGCTTGCCTGGGCACCATAGTGAGCTCAGGGCCAGCCTGAACTACAAAGCGAGACCCTGTCTCAAAAAGCGAAAAAAACAAAAACAAACAAACAAACAAAAAAACGAAAGGCCACATCTAGTGACTGATATACACCTTCTAAGTGTGTGAAAGGGTACTCCCTTTTCCTCACAGATGAGATCTGCTGAGAGCTCATGCCTGGCGTTAAGTGAGGCATGACGATCCTACCCTTCCAAAGTTTAGAGAGTTCTAATGTAATCATCCTGACAATAATTCTGGTGGATTACCTTTAAGCACACACAAAAAAATTAGATATTTGGATACCACATTTTACAATTTTGATTTTCAATAATGTCAGTGCCTATTTTAGCCCTGGAAATGAGGTTAGGTTTCTGGCCCCACATACAGTCTTTTGCGCTTTCCCAGATACTTAGTATTTCATTGCAGTGAAGATCAAGGTTGTTCATTAATGTCAAATGATCCTTTTCCCACATTTCTGGCTCAGTCCCATTGGTCCATCTTCATTCCTCTTCCCCAGACTTCCAAATCTATTTCTTCTTATACTGTTCCTTCTAAAACCCTAACCAACAAACAGAGCCATGATCCACTGTCTAGGGTTCTTAGATATTTTCACTTCACATTCTTTCTCCCTAGGTCCTGAAATTTTATTACTAGAAAAATTTCCACTTAGGACTCTATTTCAAGAAGTTACATACTTAAGCACTAGGATTACATATTGGTATTTTTAGGCACATGAAAGATATGGCTACTATTTTAATCTGGTCAGTAAAGAGTAATCCAGAATCCTATTCTGTCTCTACATAATTCACTTATGAAAATACTTAGTTTCAATTCTCCTCCAACAAAAAGCAAAATATCCAGCTAGGCAGAAATGCATAAAAATGGTCTAGGACGTACGTGCCATACTATCCATCAGGAAGTGAAACATTAAGTAAAATGCTCTAGAAAGGCACAAAATCAAGTCAAGTTCCACAAGCAGTAAACTTAATTCAATTCTGCCTTGGAATCTTACAGATAATGTGGGCCTCACGTAAGCAAACTAACAAGAGGAAGATAACTAGGCTATTCATAGGCAGTTTTCTTTCACCTATTGTGCAATGGATTTAAGTTGACGATGGTGAAACCTTTACTACTTCAGCATCAGAATACATTGTATCCAAATTAAACCTGAAAATGACAACAGAAGGGCAGGTTCTGGCTTTTGAAATAAAAAAACCACAGAAGTCCATTTGCATGACTATGGCAATATATCCAACATTAATATCATGTGCCATAATATTTAAATTTTTTTAGAGATTTTCAAATATTTTGCAAGCATTAATTGCAATAAAATTTATCCGTATTTTAATGACTATAACAGATCGGTGACTATTTTAGTGACTTGAACTAGAATTTTTTTTTTTTTTTTGAGACAGGGTCTCACTTTGTAGTTTAGGCTGGCCCTGAGCTCCCTATGTAGCCCAGGCAAACCTTGAACTCAGAAATCCTCCTGCCTGTGCCTCCCAAGTGCTGGGATTACAGGTGTGAGCCACCATCCTGAATATTGTGGGATGTGGTACTGATTGCTGGTGGGCGTGAGTCACCACACCCAGTATTATATCATTGTATGGTTACCGGGATGGAACCAGGGACCTTGTGCTTGCTAGGCAGACGGCGGAACCACTGAGCTAAACCTCTGGCCCTAGAACTATGTTTTACAACCAGCCAAAACACAATTTATGTATTTCCAATTCCATTAACCTGACATAGTGTGATAGTTTTCCATTTTATTATTTTGTTTCCATGTCACTCTTCCAGTAGTTGCAGAGTTGAAGTATCTCTGATGTCACTTAATTATAATTTTTCCAAAAATTGTTAATACTTAAAAATTTCCTTGACAAGAGTCCTGCATTTGCATACACAATTAAAATTAATTAATAGTAATGCTTACAATGGATTAAAGGTCAGGAAAATTTTTTCTGACAAAAAGATAATCATTTAGATGAAAAAAACTATAAAAGTAATCATCTGTGTCTTGAATTCTAGTATCCCTTCCTGAATAGCAATGTATGTATAGGTTCTCTTTAATGTGTGTGTGTGTGTGTGTGTAATAAGACTAGCCATAATCTAAACGATACACAAAATGTAGATCTTTTTTTTCAAGTGGCTGTACAAAAAAGTTTTTAAATAATATCAAAATATCTGCATTCAAGAATGTCTATATTTACTATGATATAATCTTTGCTAATATTCATAATTTCAAAGCATTTAAAGTGTTTCTATAAGAGCCACTGTAAAAAGTTTATTTAGTGGAAATACTGAGATTGAAAAGGAGAATTTGAAATAAGCATGTGAAACACATACTGTAAAAAAGAACAATGATCCAAAGCAAAGGTATGTAGAGTAGAAAAGCCATGACAGGTAGAATCTATTGGATCTGTGTCTTGATTAGATAATTGCACTTGAAGAGGCCATTTACTCCATAGTAACCCTTTCTTCACCTTCTGTCAAGGTCGATTCCCCTCACTCAAACCACATAACCATTTCCTAGTTTCTAACTATACAGGCAAAGTAAAATGGACAGGTGAGCAGTAATCAAGAGAATTTAATCACTGGTAGATGGGTCCTTTATATATTCTTTGTCTTTAGGAGAAGCAAGTTTCATTCACTATGTGAGTAATAGTTCCATTCATCTTTAAATTTTGATTCTCCAAATGTTTTCCCTGATATTAACATATACAGAGTAAATCTATGTTCTGTCGCTTGGTCTAAGAAAGGGAACAGTGTATTTTTATGGACTACACTTCTTTTCATATCTATTTATGATTGTCTTGTTTTCCAATCCTTCTGAGCACAGCAATACTGTTAAAGAAAATCATATTATTTAATTTTTTAACTTTGTATAATATTAATCATGTAGTGTTATTGGTGTTAACACCAAGAATCAAAATTTTGCAAGCAACAAGGTTAATTATTTCTTGATTTGGCAGATTCTTTGACTACTGCCCTGACAAACATACTTTGAATGCATAGTTTGATAGATTCATTAATGTCTATTAATAATGCATTATTTTGTCACATGATATACCAATAAATAATGTCCTGAATAATGAATATTATCTAATGGAAAAAGAATATATCTAGAAATACAGAAATGGTTCTAACATTTCCAAAGTTGCAAAGATAAAGACATCGTTCCTTGCTTTCACTGATTAGCTGATAAACAGAAGATAAACAAAAATTCACATAGACTCCTGATGATCACTGTAAGTTGAATGTATCCAATAAGAATATTATATTAAGTTCTTCACTTTACCTCACTTACAGTAACTAATTTATCTAAAACATTAGGGTCATTCTGATAATTATATGTAAGTTACAATGTCTATTTTCTGAAATGGTTAAACAAAAGCCTAATATTACACAGAAATCAGTTTGCCTCTAATGAAACTGGCTTCAAGTGATCTCTGTTTTATTTTTTGTAATTTCTTAAATTTCTATTTATTTATTTATTTTTTGAGACAGGGTCTTGCTTTGTAGCTCAGGCTGGCCCTTAGCTCACTATGTAGCCCAGGCAAGCCTAGAACTCAGCAATCCTCTTGTCTCTGCCACCTGAGTGCTGGGATTATAGGCATGAGCCACCACGCTCGGCACTGTGGTATGTGGTATTGATGGCTGGTGGGCATGAGTCACCACACACAGCATTGTATGTGGTTACTGGGATCGAACTCAGGATCTTGCACTTGGGAGGCAGGTGCCGGAACCACTGAGCTAAAAATCCGGCCCTGTTTTATTTTTTTTTTTTAACAGATGAATCTGTGTCAGTTGGGGTACAGTGCACCCATGTTTAGGAATGTTTTTGTTTTTGTTTTATATTGAATTCTTTATTGGTACAATTTATATACATCTCACAATCACATATAACATTGGGGAACTTGTACCAGTATACGACACAAGTTAATTCTCATTTTTACTCATATCCCTACCCACCCACACCTCCCCACCCCCTTTACACATACTCTTTTATTTTCTTTCTGTATCATATTTATTCCTTCCCCTCATTACATTCCCACACCAAATTTTCTACGGAAATTCTCCACTCTATAAAAGCTGTCATACTTTCTAAAGCTCATTTGCATTTACAGGTGTTCATGTCAAAGAGAAGATCTGGAATTTGCCTATCTGTGATCTATTGATTTCACTTATTAGTATATCCTCCAGGTGTCTCCATTTGCACCTAAATGGATCGATCTTGTCATTCTTTATGGCAGAATAATATTCCATTTTATTTAAAAAAACACATCTTTATCCACTCTCCAGTTGATGGACATTTGGGTTGTTTCCAGATTGAGCTATCACGAACTGAGCTGCTATGAACAAGGGTGTACATCTGTCTTTCCAATGTGATTTTTTAAAATTCTTTTGGGTATATTCCTAGCAGGGGGATAGCAGGGTCAAATGGGACCCCTAGTCCTAGTTTTCTGAGAAATCTCCACACGGATCTCCACAAGGGTTTCACAAGTCTGCAATCCCAACAGTGGAGAAAGGTTGTTTCCAGAGTTGCGATACTAGCTCCTCAAGTTCACAGGCAGAGAGATAGGAAGATGAATGTGAAGTACATTATGGAAATATATAGCAGAAACAACCAGATTATGAGACTGAATTTTATACTAGTGCACTACTGTTCTCAAGCCTCCAATTGTCAGTGACATGGAGTTTTGCACATCTCACCACAGAGCTAAGTAGTCACGTGGTCTAGAAATCATGAAGGCCAGAGAGAACTCTGGAGGGAGCTCGAGGAGATAACTGTTATTAGCATTCACCATGAAAGTGAGTCAGGGTTAAAAGAACATATGTTTGAAGCATGCTTCCTGTGCTTTTCTTCATTTGAATGTAAAAATAACACGATCATTAATTTACTTTCCTCTCTAAAATCTTGCAAAAATAAGCACCTCGTGACCTAGGATAACTGCGAACTATTCTCGGAAGAGCATTACAGAGAAAGACTCTGGTATAGTTGGGCTGACGTGATAAAAATCCACCAGATCACCTGAGACAGCTTGTAGCTATGATGCCATCACAAAGAAGTCACTGGGTGAGCGACAGTTTGACGTGAGTGGCCCAAGTTGTAGTTGTAAATTTAAGTTCAAGTGGTTCATGCATGTGGATGTGACTTGGAAAAAAAAAATAGCTGTGCTACCTGCAAGGAAATCAAATCAACTGTTTAGAGAAAGCATAACCCAACTTAAATATTCATAGGAGAAAATAGAGGAAACTTCCTTTTAGAAGTGTACTTTTAGAATAACAATGGCAGGAAATCTGCAGACGCGTTCTGTGGGAATAAACAAAAAAATGCTGAAAATTGAGGAAAAAGCAATCATAAAATCTCCAGGATTTCCCTGAGGGCTTATAATTCACATAGAAATGTTTAGTTAAGAAAATATGTATATTTCTGGTGATTCCTAGTTCTGACAGGCAAAGCTGTCCTTCCATCTATCTTAGACTGTTTGGCCACATAAATAGTGATTTCTATCACAACTTTTCTCAGTCAAGAGATATAGCATTTCTCAGGATGGGAAGCTACAGACCTTTCTAGTCCCACACACTATAAACTGTGTAGGATAAAGTCTGTTCAGCAGTTTCAGGATTCCTTCCTCCTGTCAGCCAGTGCGAACAGTACAGGAGCCATGACAAGCTGACAGTACCAGGACCCAGTTTGGCTTCTGGTGGGAGGCAAGCTGAGACATCGGAAATTATCCTCATCCATTGACTTCCTAGGAAAGCCAAGTCTGATTCAAGAGAAGAACCCTTTGAGGGTCAGAGGGAAAAGGAAAAGATCGCTCAAGAAATATTTCTTTAAATGGGCTGGAATTTAGTTAGATCCCATGGAAGAAGAATTTGTGCCACAGGGGATCTTTTAGAGGAATATATCAACCATCTGACAGTACAGATGAAAATGTAAGTGTAAAGTCCTCAAAAAAAGGTGGTTCAACAGAGATATCTTGGAATGAGACAGCGAAAGACAGTCTCCTTGAAACTACTGCCGTCCAGGCGTGACTGCCTTTGTGCACAGAGGTCTGTCTTTGGATGAGTGATGCCAGAGAAACAGCACTAGAAGATTTGAAAAGTTAACTCAAGCACAAGGCAGAAAAATGAGAACAAGAATGGACAATAGGAATTAGGATCCGCAGTTGCTAAAATATATTATCACTGAGAAGTGTAACCAGACACAGAATCTTCTTAAAGAGGGATATTAGATTTAGAAAAGAAGATATGAAAGCAGTCATAAGTTTATTTCAATAGAAAACAAGATGACAATGTCTCCTCAAGTGCAGAGCATCAATTTAAAAGTACGATTTTTTTTTTTTTAATATACAGGGTCTCCCTTTGTGGTTCAGGCTAGCCCTGAGCTTCTTATGTAGCCCAGGCAAACCTCAAACTCAGCAATCCTCCTTCGTCTACCTCCTGAGTGCTGGGATTACAGGCGTGAGCCACCATGCCCAGCACTGTGGGGTGTGGTACTGATTGCTGGTGGGTGTGAGTCACCAAGCCCAGTATCATATCATTGTATGTGGTTACTGGGATTGAACCAGGGACCTTGTGTTTTCTAGGCAGGTTGTGGAACCACTGAGCTAAATCTCAGTCCCACAAATTATTTTTTTTTTAAAGAAAAGCAGAGATTTTGGAGTTAAATGTAATAATGAAATGAAAAATGCAATGCAGCACTCAAGACTAAATTTTGAACTACAAATATTCAACAATTGAAATTCAAACAATTTTAGATACACCTTTAACTAAGAAGACAAAGCTTTGGGTTACTAAAAACCAACATGTCTTTTAAGTAACCCTTATAAAGTACAAAATAAGTAGTCTTTTTTTGTACTCAAAACATACAAATGAGTTGATTAAATCCACTGCATTTTCAATGAGGTACATAACATAAAATATAAATGTATATTCAAAAAAGAATAATTTTTCTAACATTCTTTACCTTAGGAATAATTATCGTGTCCATTTTTATCCTCAAAAATCACTTCCCCAATGTTATATGTGATTTTGAGATGTATATAAATTGTACCAATAAAGAATTCAATTAAAAAATCACTTCCAAGACCTTTAGACAATTTAAAAACTTAAACTTAATTGCTGGATTAAATTCATGAATAGATATTAAGTCTGTGGGTAGTTTATATAATGAAATAATGAAAATAATTACTGAGAATAGTTTTATTTGTTTTAGTATGGAAAGACTATATATTCATACTTGAGTTTTTTAGTAAATAGTGTCTTTATCAGTCACATTCTGAAGCATAGAAGTATAAATAATTGTCATATGTATGCTCATAAGCTTTTTTTTTTTTTGTACACAATGCTGATGTAGGAGGAGCTTCTGAAATTACCCAGAACCTATTTTTTTTTATTAAACTGATATTGGAAAGGACAACTGCATAGTCAACATTCATTTCAGAGACTCTACTAGGAAAAGGAGTGATAAAAAACCAACTTTATTGTATAAATAAGAAAGAGGCTTCAATCAGAATGAAAAAGAAACATACAAAACAAAAACTTAAAATAGAGTTGTATGTAGTTCATAGAAAGATGATTTTATTTGCTATTTTCAAAGTTAACAAAAGTTTTAAGTATTTTAAATGAACTTTAGTTCTAAAAACAAAAAAATGGAAACAAAGCTTATATATCTAGGGGGTAGAGTAGAGGGGAGGGCAGGGGAATGGGAAAATGATAATCAAAATATATCACATACCGCTCCAAATCTCAATGTTAAATGTGGTCATAATGTATATCTAAAATGTACCAATAACCTCAATAAAGGAAAAAAAATAAAATTGTACTGAAAAAAGTATAATTTGATACTTTTGTCCTTTAGAACATCAAAACTTACTTGGATTATTGAATTTCTTCTGATTTAATGTGGAAAAATGCTTTTACTTGCCTCTGAGTAATCCAAGGGAAAGATTTTTGTCTCTCTTCTGAACAACTTCCTGTTTTATGGTCATTTTTTTTCAGACCATTGATTACTTAGAGGAAAAATGTCTGTTTTTTTTAAAGAGTTTAGCTTCTTTACAATCAAATTACCTACTATGATGAAGCAAAAACTATTTTATATGCACTTATTTAATGGATGGTCATGTATTGTCTCTCACCCATGAATCTTTTATTCAATCAAATATTGAATCTTCTTGACAACTTCTGATATTTTTCTACCCCAAATCAAATCCTTAATGATATCTTTTGTACTTAAAACTATTCTTAAGACGTCCTTAGAGCTACTAGGAATATCAAAAAACATTGTTCTTTTACATAGAAAAAGAGGAATACTACAAATAACTAAGTTACATGATATGAGTTTAAGGAAAAGTGTCATATCAAAAGAAAAATTTAGGGCTGGAGATTTAGCTCAGTGATTCCGGGCCTGTCTTGCAAGTACAATCCTGGGTAACCACATACAATGCTAAGCGTGGTGTCTCACGCCCACCAGGAATCAATACCACATACCACAGTGCCGGGCGTGGTGGCTCAAGCCTGTAATCCCAACACTTGGGAGGCAGAGACAGGAGGATTGCTGAGTTCGAGGTTTGCCTGGGCCACATAGTGAGCTCAAGGCCAGACTGAACTACAAAGTGAGACCCTGTTTCAAAAAAAAAAAAATAGCTCTTCTTGGATTCACTTTATATAAGTAAAATTTTATTAAAATAAATATTCCTGTGCTGGGCGTGGTGGCTCACGCCTGTAATCCCAGCACTCGGGAGGCAGAGACAGGCAGATTGCTGAGTTCCAGGCTTGCCTGGGCTACATAGTGAGCTCAGAGCCAGCCTAAACTACAAAGCGAGACCCTGTCTCAAAAATAAATAAATAAATAAATAAATAAATAAATAAATAAATATAAATAAATATTCCTGAAATCATCCAATCTTTCTAAATTTTCATCACTGATTTTGGTGTCTATGATATGCCTCAATTTACCAGAGTTCTTGATGCTAACTTTCTTAATTTTTAGACAAAATATGATGACCTTTCCCAGCTATAGGTGAAACTCACTGTTTAGGAAGGTTTACATAGACTAAGATAGGCTATGATGACTGGTAGATTAAATGCATTATATTGATGATATTTTCAACATAATAGGGGTTGTTGAAATAAATTTCATCATAAGGAAAAGCTACAGTTTTTAATGTTCTATGGTTGGTTTATTCATGGTAATACCTCTGATCATTATAAACCAAAATCATATTTCTCAATAAAAATTATGTCCACTCAATTTATGAATTAGATATGAACATTCTTCCTCAAATAAGGACATTTATTACATTTGTAGATATTTTATGTACAAGTTTTTCTTAATGGAATCTGCTTTGTACACTATAAAAATACTTTCTTGTCAATTACATTATTCATACATTTTACAGGCATCAGAATTTTTGCTTCCAAATTTATATTTCATAATAAAACCACCACTCCCTTTTGCACATTTTCTTCCAATGTCACATGACCTATCATACATTTTAGCATTTCTGTATGCCTTCAGTTTTTCATGCCAGAGAAAAGATAAAGTACACACCTGTGTCTCATTTGACTTATATTATGTCTTTTTGAATATAAATGACTCAAATTTATCATGCTTTATGGCTGCATAACACTTCATGTTATATTTTTTTAAAAAGTCTCCTGTTGATGGGCATTTGTTTCCAAGATTTATCCATCATATGGTGAGTTGTTTTAAACAACGGTGCACACATGTTGTTGTGGTATGATTTTTTTAATGTTTGTGTATATGCCCAGAGTAGAGTAGCAGAGTAAAATAGGACTTCTAATCCTAATTTATAAGGAATCTTCACACTGATCTCCACAGTGGTTGCACCAGTCTAAATTCCCACCAACAGAAGGGTTCCTTTCTCCTAACAGCCCCGCTAGCATTTGTTGTTGGTTGATTTCATGATAGCAGCCATTCTTTCTGGAGTGAGATGGAATCTCAGTGTTTCTCCATCTTCATCCTCGAATGATGTTGAACACTTTACTCATATGTTTCTTAGCTGCTTTTACTTCATCACTTGAAAAGTGTTTATTCATTTCAGATGCCCAATTTTGAAATGGGTCTTTAAATTTGGGGAAAGCTAATTTTCTTAATTTCTTTACATACTCTAGATGGCAGTTCTTTTCCTAAGAAACTGCTGGTAATTTTTTTTCCATATTGTAGATTGACTTTTCAGTTTGTTGCTGGTTTCTTTTGCTGTGCAGAACCTTTTTAATAAGGTGAAATGCCAGTTGTTAATCTATTCTGCTAGTTCTCATGATGAATTTTTTTTCTTTTTTTTCTTTTTTTTCTTTTTTTTTTTTTGAGACAGGGTCTCGCTTTGTGTTCAGGCTGGCTCTGAGCTAACTATGTAGCCCAGGCAAGCCTCAAACTCAGCAATCCTCTTGTCTCTGCCTCCCAAGTGCTGGGATTATAGGCGTGAGCCACCATGCCCGGCACTGTGGTATATGGTATTGATTGTTGGTGGGCGTGAGTCTCCACGCCCAGCATTGTATGTGGTTACCACGAATTGAACTCAGGACCTTGCCCTTGCGAGGCAGGCACTGAAACCACTGAACTAACCCTCTAGCCCATGCTGAAAATATTTTGTTCATAAAGTTTTTCCCTATGCCAATGTCTCCAAGAGTTCTACTTAACCTGTTTTAAAAAAAAAAATAGTGTTTCTGTTGCAATATTTAGGTCTCAATCCACTTTAACCTTGGTTTGGTGCATGGAGAAAGGGAGAGATCTAGCTTTAGTCTCTGGCAAGTTGAGACTCAGTTTTTCTAGTGCCACTTGTTAAAGAGGCTATCTTTTGTCCATCAAGGATGTTTAAAAATGTTGTCAAAGATGAGGTGACAGTATATCTAGGATTGTTTATGGATCTTTCATCTATTTCACTGATTCTCAGATCCGTTTTTCACCAGTGCCATGTTGTTTTTATCACAGTGGTTTTGTAGTATAGTTTCAAATTGGGAATGGTAATACCCCCTACCATGTCCTTCTTGCCCAGAATTGCTTTTGCTATTCTAGGACTCTTGTGGATCCAGATGAATTTTTGAATTATTTGCTCTAGCTCTGGGAAATGTATTCTTGGGATATCATTTTGGATTCCATTGAATCAATAAGGTGGTTTTGGCATTATGGTCATTTTGATGAGGTTGATGCTTCCTACCCAGGAACAAGGGACATCTTTCCATTGTTTGATATAATCCTCTTCAATTTCCCTTTTCAGAATAATTTAGTTTTCAGAGTATTAAATTGTTCACCTACTTTATTAGACTGATTCCTAGGTATTTCATTTTTGGAGTGCTATTGGGAAAGGTTTTTACTTCTCAATTTCTCTCTCCACAAGTCTGTTGTTTGGGTGTATGAAGGTTACTGATTTCTGTGCATTGATCTTGTATTGAGCTATGCTGATAAATCTGGATAGTAAGTCTAAGATCTTTTGGCTGACTTTTTAGGATCTTATATAGAGTATTCTGTCATCAGTAAATAATGCAATTTAACTTTTTCCTTCTCTTTCTTTCACTTGATTAATTGTCGAGGCTAATGTTTCCAAAACTGTATTGAAAAAAAGTAGTGATAGTAGACATACTCGTGCTGTTCCTGATCTTAGTGTGAAAGATTTCAGTTTTTGACCATTTAATGTTATGCTGGCTGTTGCTTTCTCATAAATAGCCTTTACTAATTTGAGATAAAGATCACATATTGCAATATTGTGTAGGATTTTAATCATGAATGGGCATTGGATTTTGTCAAACATTTTTTCTATATCTACTGAGATGATCATTTGTGTTTGCCCCTGAGTTCTGTTCATGTAGTATATTACCTTTTTGAATGTACTTATGTTGAACCATCCTTGCATCCCTGAGATGAATCCAACCAGGTCAAGGTGTATGATCTTGATGATCCTCTGTGTTTTGTTTGCCAGTATCTTATCAAGGACTTTTACATCAATATTCATTAAGGAGATTGGCCTATAGTTCTCTTTTTCAGTTGGGTCTCTCTCTGCTTTTCTCTGGTTGCTTCCAGGAATGGATTTTGGACTATTGCTTCCCTTTATATTTCATTGAAGAATTGGAGATGTACTGGCATTTAGCTTATCTCTAAAAGTTGTGTAGAATTCAGCTGTGAAGCTATCAGGCCCTGCAGTTTTCTTAGTTTGTAGGTTTTTAATTACATTTTCAATTTCAGATACTGATATGGGGTATTTAGCATTTTTGTATCTTCTTTGTTCAATTTTGGAAGCCTAGGACTCTATTTTTCTGTGTATTCCATCCTATTGGAGTACAAATTCTCAAAAAAAGTGTTTATTATCCTCTAAATTTCTGCTGAATCTGGTGATTTCCCCTTTTCATTCCTGATTGCATAGATTTAAGCCTTTTCTTTCCTTTTATTGATAAGTTTTGCTAAGAGGAAAAGGAAAAGGGGAGATAGAGGAAAGTGAAGAAGAGAAAGAAAAAATTGATACTTAAAAAAATAGAAACAAAGCTTATGTATATAGGGTTTGGATTTGTGGGAGGGCAGAGAAAAAGGGAAAATGGGAATTGAGATGTGTCATGTAACTCTGACTCCAATTTTTTGTCAAAGTTTTTAACTTGCTCCAGCCCTTGAAGATTATAAAGGTGTATATTTGGTTAATTTCTTTCTAATGTGAAGAAACTATGTATATCTCTGTGTTATTTTATATCTCTGCGGTATTTTATTGTCACAACTTTCAAAGCAACAGGAAGTCACAAAACAGTTACAGTCATATTAGATGCATGGAGGAGAGTCGGCAGTGGCTTTGTCTTTCTGAACGCCTCGTTTTGAGACCCCCAAATTCTGCAGATGAACACATAAAATGAGCAGTGTTTTTTGTGTTTCTGTTTTTAGTGCACCAATCATTTCTTCAGTGACTTCATGTGCCAACTATTTTCTGCAATGCAATTATGACAAAACTTTTAGATTATGTTTCAGATTGTTTTAATTCTTAATAACAGCTTTTGATAACACCCACTTGCCCTATTGGTAATTTCTGAATTGTCTTATCGCTTATCTGTGACTTCTTGGGATGTGTCAAGAGTAATATTCTTGAAAATTTTATTATCAATGTTTGAAAAAATAGAAAATACAATCTGAAACCAACCTACTAAATTGGGAATTTGGGAGAATAAAAAATAAGAGTGGACCAGTAACAAAGAAATCTTCTTTTACCTTTTCTTAGAATCTTCTTTTACTTTTCTTAGAAATTCTGTGTTACTATATATAAATACACTGATCTCTAGAATCTCACAGTTAAAAAAAACAATTATTACTTGAAATTAGAGTTTAAATAGGATTCAATATGGACACTGGACACTTGTGCATTCATCAGAGCAAAAGTTCATCCTTTTAACTGTGTATAAAAATGAATATAAATATATGAAATATGATTTAAAAATATATATTTATATACCATAGAGGAAATGGGATGTGATTGGATAAGAGGGTGGGAGCAGTGCTTATGGCTGGGTGTGATTAGGCGAAAGGGTGGAAGCAGCATTTAGCAATATGATTGGTCTGCATCACCTGTGTCATCTGAGTCACCTGTGTCACTCTCTTAAAGTGTTGCTGTACTTATTTGTCTGCAGAGAGAGAAAAAGAGAGAGGAAGAA
>PVIC010035304.1:0-19133 GCA_004025085.1 Thryonomys swinderianus | reverse complement strand
GGGCCAGCCTGAACTACAAAGCAAGACCCTGTCTAAAAAAAAAAAAAACAAGATTGAACTAAGGGGGGCCAGAGGGTTAGCTCAGTGGTTCTGGCGCCTGCCTTGCAAGCACAAGGTCCTGAGTTCAATCCCCAATGACCACATACAATGCTGGGCGTGGAGACTCACGCCCACCAGCAATCAATACCACATATCACAAGGCCGGGCGTGGTGGCTCCCGCCTGTAATCCCAGCACTCAGGAGGCAGAGACAGGAGGATTGCAGAGTTCGAGGCTTGCCTGGGCTACATAGTGAGTGCAGAGCCAGCCTGAACTACAAAGCGAGACCCTGTCTCAAAAAAAAAAAAAAAAAAAGATTGAACTAAGGGCCTTTATACTGAACTATATCCCCAGTCCCATCTCACTTTTTCTGAGATAGGTCTCACTGTATCACTAAATTACCCAAGTTGGGCTCAAATTTGTAATCTTGTCTGAGAATCCCTGAGTTTTGGTATTGCAGGCATGCAATAACACCACAACTAGCACTTCCATAATCACTCCCTTGTCCTTCTATCACTTGTATTAATACAAATTTGATTAAACCACAATCTTGCCTATATCCAATTCACCATTACGTACTGCTTATATAGAAGGATAAAACTATGCTTACTGAAGTTAAATTTTAAACTCTTTATCACTATTTTCCTATGAGCACTTAATACTATTTAACAATCATTCTATATTTGCCTGGTCCACTCTATTGTCTAGACTATTTTCATGCTTTCTCTGTTCATAATCTCACCCTCAACCAGTACATCTGCTTCTTAATAGAACTTTCCAAAACTCCCCCCATATTAACCTTCCAAACAGCACCTCTGTCTAAAAACTCTAACTTGTCTTCAGTACCACAGATAAATAACCATGTCCAAGCCTCTTCTGATACACAGATTCTGCCCCTTTACCAAATGAAACTACTCTAGTCACTCCCCCATATTTCTCAAGCATTAATTAGAACTTCTCTTCAAAATTATTCATATTACCATGTTATTTTTTGTCTAAAATACCTAACATAAATTTTTAAAACCCTTTAACTCTATCCAGCATGCCAACTACCACTTGCTTTCTCTTTCCCTTCAAAGCAAAGCTCTCAGAACTATTTTATATTTGTTTTCTCTCATCTTTCTATGTAAATATTCTAGCACTGAGCTATATATCCTCAGCCTATTCTTTCTTCTTTAAAAAGAATTTTTAGTCTCCTCTTTTAAGTATTTTCCTTCAGTTGAGTTCCAGACACTCCATTTACCTGGCCTTGGTGCATTTGTTTTGTTTTTCTCCCTATCATTCTGGCAGCTTCTTCTCAATTTCTAATCCTGCAATGACCTAGCTTCATGCTTGGGTCTCTTATCTACCTCCACATATCCTCAAGGTCACCTCACCTCATCTCATGAAAAATACTTTCTACACTTTTAGATTTACCACCTGACTATTTTATGTAACAGACCTACAAATATTTCCTATTCCAAAGAAGTATGTTCTTAACATTTGCTAACAATTTGTACACACTAATGAGCCATGGGTTGTTTTTTTAACTAGAAGAACCAAAGTGAAATCTGTAATCTATTTCTCCAGTCCAATAAATTCTAACTACATGCTTTCACCTGCATAGGTCAAAATTCTGGTGTTACTCTTAACTTTCTATCCATCTAGCATAGTGTACAAGTACTTTTATGACTCTCTGTTAAATTTAAAATACTAAAAGTCAAAGAAATAAATAGAGAGTCTTCTGACTTTCTAAAGCATTTCCACAGTGTTCAAAACAGAACAACACAATGGGGAATCAGGGCTGGGATTAGCCACTGCTTCACAAGTGAGAAAAGCCAACAAGAAAATAGTTCGCCAAGACTTTAGCCCAGCTCTTCCCAGTGCAAGTCCAGGGTCCTTTCCATCATTTCATCATGTTCACTGTGTTTCTTAAAGTCAAGAAGATGAGCGAGGCAAGGAAAAATGACCATGTTGACAAAAAAGATTATCACACATTATAAAATAATCACTAGATAAACAGTACATCCTGAAAAATAAGCGAATATGACATTCCTATTGGAGCCATGCACTTGGCTTAAAATAAACTCACATTTAATGACATATGTAAGTTCCTTAAATGAATCACTTATAGGAGGCATAGATGATGAGACAGTAAGATATACAATTTTCCTTTCTGGAACTAATAGTCTAGTAACAGAAATGAACTCCAGCACTCAAACCCAACACTTAAAATCCAGATAGCAGACAAAATGAAAGAAATAGATTATATGTCTAGCAACAGATGAATGAATACAGAAAATGTGGTATTTACATGCAATGGAGTATTGCTGTGCTATAAAGAAAGATAAACTTGAGTCATTTGTAGAAAAATGGATGCAACTTGAGACTCTAAGGCTAAGTGAAATAAATCACACAGCTTATATATTGCATGGTTTCTCCTATATGAGAAACCCAAAATATAAGTAAAGAGCAAAATAAACAAGAGGAAGTAAGGAGACAGATCCATCTGAAATGCGAAGAGGCTCAAGAGATAGAGGGAATGAGAAAAGGAATTAGGATGCACCATGTACATGTACCAACTCCACATAAGGAATGTGAATACTGTGTACTGCAAATATGTACTCATTTTAAAAAAAACTTATAGTTTAAAATAATATACAGGGCCAGGGATGTAGCTCAGTGTACTATGCCTGCCTGGCAAGCACAAGGTTCTGAATTCAACCCCTAGTAATGGGGTTGGAGAGGTTGTAAATAAATTAGTAAAATAAAATAATATACAAAAGGCAAAACAATAAGCACTAACTGAACTTTACAAGTAATTTGTGTAATTACTAATAGGTATCACAAGGGTTCAGAGAGAGGAAAAAAAGAATTACTATGGTTTTATATATATGTTTAGTTTTTAGGGATTTTAAAAAGTTTTTGATTTACTTTTTTTTTAAAGGAGGAATATGATTTATCTGAAAACTGTGGTAGAATTTAAAAAGAAAATAGAGGTTGGGCATGGTGGCACATGGGCTGAGATAGGAGGATGGCCATGAGTTTGAGCCAGCCTGAGTTCCACAGTGAGTTTAAGACCAGCCTGAACTGCACAAGTGAGACCCTGTCTCAAAAAAAAAAAAAAAAAAAAAAAGAGGAGGAGGAGGAAATAGAAGGAATAACAACAGAATTAAAGACAACACCAAAGGCTCAAACACCAGCTCTTACATGATGCTCTGCAGACCCTTCCAATTAGAACTAATCACTTTCCTCTGCTCCAAACACTTCGTAATAGTTCCATTCTAAACCCACTTCAAATTAGACCTAGTTTTTATGCCACTGCTTCCCTCCTGGTCTATGACCTCTGGAATGACAGGCTACCTTGTTAATCTATGAGCTCCCCACTGACTAAATTAGAGTCAAGTGTACCATGAGTATATAATTTGATTTACTTAAAAAGAATGTCGGAGTTCAGCAGGATCTCAAAGATCACTTAACTCAAACTCTTCATTTTGAATCTAAGAAAAGAGACCAGGGGCTGGGGATTTAGCTCAGTGGCATCACGCTTGCCTAACAAGAGCAAGGCCCCAAGTTTGAACCCCAATACAAAAAGAAAAGTATGAAAAGAAAAAAAAAACAGGGGAGGGCAGGGCAGGGAAGGGGAGGGGAGAGGAAGGACCAGGTGATTCACTCAAACTCACAGAGCAAATCAATGACAGACCCAGAAGTGGGCCGCAGGCTTCCAGACTCTTAGCCAGAAAAATGGCAGTACCACCCAAAGCAAAAAGAGCCAACCACTGGGCCGGAGATTTAGCTCAGTGGTTCCGGCGCCTGCCTCGCAAGCACAAGGTCCTGAGTTCGATCCCGGTAACCACATTCAATGCTGGGCGTGGCGATTCATGCCCACCAGCAATCAATACCACATACCACATTGCCGGGCATGGTGGCTCACACCTGTAATCCCAGCACTCAGGAGGGAGAGACAGGAGGATTACTGAGTTTACTCCGGCTTGCCTGGGCTATATAGTGAGCTCCCGGCCAGCCTGAACTACAAAACCAGACCCTGTCTCAAAAAAAAAAAAAAAAAAAAGAGGCAACCACTGCTTACTGGCCAATTCAAAGAGTACTGGGCCCTTGAAGTGGGAGGTCTAAGGCTCTGAATCAGGAGCTCCTGCATTCCAAACAGTTGACACTCTGAATACCAGCCAAGTGCTTTGTCTCAGGACAGAAAAGCTCAGAAAAACCCGGCAGAACCACCTTCACTTGATGCACAAACCTCAGAGTACTATGGGTGTAGGCTTTAGCCCTGGATCTGAAACAGTTTTATTGTGAAGAAGCTAAAGAAAAACTGGGGGGAAAATGGAGTTTAGGAACAATGGAGAGATACATTCCTGTCAAGCAATACCAAAACTATTAAAGTACTCTGGGTGAAAAGGAAAAAAATTCTAACAGAAGAAACTAAAAGTTCAAGAAATAGGAGAGAGGATATTTCCAGGGCTTGGTGAATACTCTCCAGGGATATAACCACCTAGTTTTAACTTATGCTTTAGATACAAAAAAAAAAAAAAAATCAAACTGGAGAGTACATGATACAAAGAAGAGCTGAGTAGAGAATAATACTTAATCTCAAAAGTCTCAATGAATTTATTATCGCAATGTTTATACAAGTTTTTCTTTTCTTGATGTATATTTTTATTTTGGCAGACTCTATAACATCCAGCAATTCCAATCTGGGGTATATTTCCAGAAGAACTGAAAAGAGAATCCAAAAAATGCTCTCATCTTTGTGTTCACCGCAGCACTGTTCACAGTAGCCAAAAGGTGAATCTGAAGATCCCCTGATGGATACATAAAGAAAACGTGTGAACACACACCCACCCTCTCCCTATGGGAATACTGTTCAGCATTTGAGGGAATGTGTACGTGGAGAAACTATGATCAAAAAGCTAAATTTAATCTACTGAATCTATTTTAATCTAATCTGTGTACCCAAGATCTGTAGAAATAAGGAGAAAACAAAACAAAAACTCTATATCCTCATTTTACCCTTAAAGAAGTCAGTGATTTAGATACTTTCAAATTATTTTCTCTGTATGTTTACCTATGTTCATGAAATCCCTGTGAAAATATTAGCAGACTATTCTAGAATATCACTAGTGCTGCCTGCAGCAGTAGTTTCTAGTCCTGTCATACAAGTTACTATTAGAAAAGTCACTTCACTTATCTGGGCCCTAGTTTCCTGAACAGTAGCACAAGTGAGACTTTTTTTTGAGACAGGGTCTTGTTTTGTAGTTCAGGCTGGCCCTGAGCTCACTGTGTAGCCCAGGCAATCCTTGAACTCAACAATCCTACTGCCAGAGGTGAGACTTTTTAAGTTCACCATCCTTAGCACACTCTAATGAAATACTAGCCTTACACCTTCCAACTCACCCCTCAAATTCACTTATTCAATAGACATTTACTGAATATCAACAGCAAGCTGGGCACTGAAAACACAAATATACTAAATGCCAAATCCATGAGAATTTCCACATATATTACCTTTTTTATCACATATATAAACATTTCATAGCTGTGTTCCTACTAAAAATAAAACATGGCTCCGAGATTTTACAGGATTTTTAAGTCACATGAATGTTTTGGATCTTTTATTATGTACTACATTCAACACAAAACACACACACACAGTAGAACACTCCTTAATCAAACATACCTTACACTGGTACTTCCCATCTTTACAACAGTCACACCCTGAACTAATTATTTATCCCCCACAGCTTATATGATAAGAATACTTTTAATTATGTACATTTTTATAATCAGTTCCTTGAAAACAGACTCAACATCCTTTTTTGCCTCCATAATTAGAACCTTTTATAATCTATTTATAACCCATATGAAAACCAAAAAAATATGAAATGCTTCATCTTATTAAAATATAAAATAAGACAGTTAAAGGTAAAATTGAATAAAAACATCCAGGTAGGTGGTACACCTTTGTAATTCCTGGAAGATAACTCTGGAAGGCAGGGGCAGGAAGATCACAAGTCCTAGCCCAATTTGAGCAACTTGGCAACTTAGCGAGACCCTGTCTAAAAAAATAAAGGACTAAGGATGTAATTCAGTGTAAAGACCCTGAGCTCAATTCCCAATACTGGTAAGAAGCATTTAAACTGCTATGAAAGGTTTGAAATGCTTCCTACCATTACTCCTATCCAAAACTATGAAACAAACTAATAAAAATGAGAGAAAAATCTCCACAGAGAGTTGTCTTAAACAACATTTCTCTAAATACAGCCCCCCCCATCATGCACTCCTAGTTTCCTTGCAAACTTCTTTAATATTGCCATCAGACACATTTAGAAATCCAGGCTATATACTTGCAACTAACAGGAAAGGTGAAGCTTGGGATTTTTTCTATGAAATTGGAATAAAATTGCAATGTCATCTTCTGGCCATACCAGCTGCCTGTATAAGAATTGATCAGCTTGATTTGAAAAGAAAAAGAAAGCACATGTATGTAGGGGGTGGGGCTTGGAGGATGGGTAGGGATATGGGTAAAAATGAGAATTAACTCATGTCATATACTGGTACAAATTCCCCAATGTTGAGTGTGATTGTGAGCAGTATATAAAATGTACCAATACAGAATTCAATTTAAAAAAAAAAGAATTGATCAGCTATCAGGAAAAGCAGTTTTTTGGTCTCCTCCACACCCCCATACAAGAAATCAAACTCAGGGCTGGAGATATAGCTCAGTGGTTCTGGCGCCTGCCTCGCAAATGCAAGGTCCTGAGTTCGATCCCAGTAACCACATACAATGCTGGGCGTGGTGACTCACGCCCACCAGCCATCAATACTACATACCACAGTGCTGGGCGTGGTGGCTCACGACTATAATCCCGGCACTCGGGAGGCAGAGACAAGAGGATTGCTGAGTTCAGGGCTTGCCTGGGCTACACAGTGAGCTCAGGGCCAGCCTGAACTACAAAGCGAGACCCTGTCTCAAAAAAAAAAAAAGAAAGAAAGAAATCAAACTCAGGATGTTGCATTTGCTAGACAGGTACAGCGCCACTGAACTACATCATAGGAAGGTCAGTTTAAAATGAAACGACTGGTTGTATTTTAATTTTCTTTCTGATACTAGCAGAACACAGCAGTCTCTGGATCTGCAGCCTGTTCAGCCAGACATCAGGAGGTGCAGCTAGAATGTGAAAGCTGCACAAGACATTAAAAAGGATAAAACAGGGGCAGGGGATTTAGTTCAGTGGCACTGCTGCCTGCCTCCCAAGTGTAAGGTAATGAGTTTGACCATCTGTACCACACACACACAAAAATAAAAAGCATAAAAAGGAAAGATAACTCAAAAAAAAAATCTAAGTATCCTACATTCACAAATGTGAACAGTTTCACATGTGTATGATGAATAAGCCAATATAATTGCAGTCACTGATATATAGTTATCTATCTATCTATCTATCTATCTATCTATCTATCTATCTATCTATCTAAAGACTGTCAAAGAAAAGGCTGACCTATGTCCCATATATAGAATCCTAAAATATCAGAACCAAAACAGCATTCAGAGGTTATATGGTTTAGCAACACTGTTTTTACAGAGACAGGACCTATGGACCAGAGAGATGGTTACCCATCACCATAATGACAAATCACAAAAGCAGAAGTAAGATCACACCTCAGCACTAGGCTGATTGTAGATTTAGGTATAAAGTATATAGGAAGAAAATACGAAAATTTTATCATTTGTGAACAATTCTCAAGATAGAAAATTCCCACATTTACAAACTACATGTGAATTTTATGCTAGACACTACACATGGAACAAAATAATGATAACAATAATGCTGAAGATCATTAATAAAAACAACAACAACAGTGCCGGAGATTTACCTCAGTGGTTCTAGCACCTGCCTGGCAAGTGCAAGGTCCCTGATTTGATCCCTGGTAACCACATACAATAATACTGGGCATGGTGACTCACACCCACCAGCAATCAGTACCACATACCACAGTGCTAGGTGTGGTGGCTCATCCCCATAATCCCAGCACTCGGGAGGCACAGGCAGGACTGCTGTGAGTTTGAGGCTAGCGTGGGCTACCTAGTGAGCTCAGGACCAGCCTGAACTACAGAGCAAGAAATACTACCATGTCTCAAAAAATAACAACAACAAGAAACACTGTATTTACTTTGTGTTAAGTATTCTAAGCCCTTTAACTCTTTGTAGGCCCCCATATCACACAACCAGAACAATAGATATTACTATCCCATTTTGTCAATGAGAAAACTGAGGCACAGAAAGGTTAAGTAACTTCCAAAGTCTTCAATAGATAAGCATTCTGAGAAAGGAGATTCACAGTTGCCAGGGATTAGGAAGACGGTAGAATAAGAAGTTATTGCTAATTGGTACACGGTGTCTTTTGGAGGTGACAAAAATGTTCTAAAACTAGGTAAAGGTGAAATGTGTACAATCTGTGACCACACTAAAAGAACACTGAATTGTATCCTTAAAAAGGTAATCAAAGGTAGATTCTATGATATTATGAATTATATCTTTTTTTTTTTTTTTTTTTTTTGGAGACAGGGTCTCGCTTTGTAGTTCAGGCTGGCCCTGAGCTCACCATGGTGCCCAGGCAAGCCGCCGCGAACTCAGCAATCCTCCCGTCTCTGCCTCCCGAGTGCTGGGATTACAGGCGTGAGCCACCACGCCCAGCATTATATGTGGTAACCGGGGATCAAACTCAGGTCCTTGCGCTTGCAAGGCAGGTGCCGGAACCACTGAGCTAACCCTCCGGCCCTATGAATTATATCTTTAAAGAGCTTTTATTTTTTTAAACTGCCATACATCAGAGAGCAAGTAAGTTGACAGACCCAGGATTCTGATGCTAAAAATCTACTTTTAAGGGCCGGAGAGTTAGCTCAGTGGTTCCAGCACCTGCCTCGCAAGCGCAAGGCCCTGAGTTTGATCCTGGTAACCACATACAATATTGGGCATGGTGACTCACGCCCACCAGCAATCAATACCACAGTGCCGGGCATGGTGGCTCATGCCTGTAATCCTAGCACTTGGGAGGCAGAGACAGGAGGATTGTTGAGCTCGAGGCTTGCCTGGGCTACATAGTGAGCTCAGGGCCAGCCTGTAGCAAGACCCTGTCTCAAAAAAAAAAAAAATCTGCTTTTAAGACCCAATCCAAAAATGGGCATCTGAAATCCACAGACAGTTTTCAGATGAAGAAGTAAAGGCAGTGAAGAAACATATGGAAAAAAATGTTCAACATCACTGGTCATTTGAGAGATGCAGATGAAAACAACACTGAGATTCCACCTCACTCCACAAAGAATGCCTGCTATCAAGAAATCAACCAACAACAAGAGCTAGCATGGCTGTGGGGAGAAAGGAACCCCTCTCCATTGTTGGTGGAAATATAGGTATGATAGGTATTACGAAATAGGAAAAAAATGTTAAAAAGGAAAAGTGTGGGTAGGGACTAGTAAAGAGAAAGAAAAAAAAACTGATGGTTATAAAAAAGGAAATTAAGTTTATGTAAATAGGGGGCAGGGAGTTGTAGGGAGGGCAGGGGAATGGGAAAAACTGAGAATCAAGATGTGTTATGTACTAGTATAAACCCTCAATATTGAATGTGATCATAATGTGTATATAAAATGTACCAATAAAATCAATTTTAAAAATAATAAATAGAAATTTAGAGATCAGTAAGAAACAACAATAAAGCTATGGTTGAAGATTGTTTCTATTTTCTAAAAGTATGTATTTTAGAAAGGAACCCTCATGAAACAAGGGTTAACATTTTCTTTTGACCTCTTGGCTGTATTTATTTATTTTGTAAAAATATTTTTTCCAGCTGTTTTAGTTTGATAACCCATTAATGTGAAAACCTTCCATGTCTCCAACAGTCTCACAAATTTCCTTAAATATAAATAGTAGTAGTAAAAAAAAAAAAGCACTATGGAAAAAGTTAAGGGGCTTCTGCATTCATTCAATAAATATGTGTTTTGTTTTGTTTTGTTTTATTTTGTTTTGTTTTGTTTTGTTTTGTTTTGTTTTGTTTTGTTTTGAGACAGGGCCTCACTCTGCAAGTTCAGGCTGGCCCTGAACTCACTATGCAGCCCAGGCAAGCCTCAAACTCAACAATCCTCCTGCCTCTGCCTCCCCAGTGCTGGGATTACAGGCATGAGCCAACATGCCTGGCATTGTGGTATGTGGTACTGATTGCTGGTGGGCATGAGCCACTATGCCCAGTATCATTGCATGTGGTTACTGAGATCAAACTAGGGACCTTGTGCTTACTTGCTAGGTAGATACCGGAACCACTGAGCTAAACCTTTGGCCCAATAAATATTTTTTTATACTTTTCTTCTGTGTGTCAGACTCTAGACATTGTGTTATGTTACACGCTGATACTGTAATAGTTCTATTAATCTTGCCCTCCCTGATTTTACACTTTATAGGAAAGAGGTAAAGGACTGATGGGACACAATAATATATTTTCTAATAACAACTTGTAAAAAATCCTCATAAAGAAGTAAAGAGAAATTCGTTCACGAATACTAAGTTGAGAACGAACATTTAAACTGCCTGTAACCAAGGATTTAGCTATGTTGGAAAGAGCAGCAACCAAATAAGAACATCAAGGTGCCAGGCGTGGTGGCTCACGCCTGTAATCCCAGCACTCGGGAGGCAGAGACAGGAGGATTGCTGAGTTCGAGGTTTGCCTGGGCTCCATAGTGAGCTCAGAGCCAGCCTGAACTACAAAGTGAGACCCTGTCTCAAAAAAAAAAAAAAAAAAGAACATCAAGGAGAAAGGCAATGAAGCAAAAAGTAGTATGACATGGACTAAGAGATGATAAGTGTAGCTAGAACACAATGAACAAAGAGGAGAGTGTCACTAGGACCAAAGAACAGATTTTTGGAGCAACGGTATTGGGTTAATCACAGGTAAGAATAGCATATGAGAATATTCATTTCTTAAAGTTATAATTTTCATATTACTTTAAAGCCAGTTTTATGTAAGTGTAGATATAAAGTAAAGTAGCTCAAATAATAAATGCTAGTACTGAGGAGTATATAACTAGATGTAGTCACACAGACATGACATGGTAAATGGGACTATTTTCAAGACAAAGGAATATATGGTTTTAAGGTCTTTGTGTAATTAACCTCTTTAGAATTTCAGGGCACAGAAAGACAGAATTGACTTTCTTACTGCCTTGTTAAAGATGCATTTCATAAATCATACCTGTGTTTTGACCTAGTTTCTTTAAGCAGTCATCTCAAAATATTTCACTGAAATCATAATCTTTAAATGAAAAGGTAGATCAAGCCTGTCACCAAAGGATGCCCTGTCTAAAATGGAACTTTCTCCCTTTATAGAATTCAGAACATCGAAGTAGCTTCCTACACTCCTCACCCTATGGCTTTGTCCTCTCTTATCAGTATCAAGCCTTTGGGAAAGTAGAGAATACACACACACACACACACACACACACACACATTATGTGTGTGTATATATATATATATATATAATTTCACATTACTGTCAAACATTTATCTAAGGACTCAACAATAACTGAACTAAGCAGCTGGCAAAAAATTATTAGTAGTAGTGATTCCCAGGAAACCATCTCCCAGGGTGGGGGACTCTCAACAAACACTACCCTACAGAAAGGTCCTACAAGACTAAAGCCTACCTCTTACAATGGCTGAAACAAGTAGGTTCCAAATTATAAATAAGCTGATAAAATCTTATTATGGTGAGCTGAAGATTTAGCTCAGTGGTTCTGGCACCTGCCTAGCAAGCGCAAGGTCTCTAGTTCTATCTCCAGTAACCACATACAACAATGGGTGTGGTGACTCACCAATCAGTACCACACACCACAGTGCTGGGTGGGGTAGCTCACACTTGTAATCCCAGCCCTCCAGAGGCAGAGGCAGAGGCAGGAAGACTGCTGAGTTCGAGGCTTGCCTGGGCTACATAGTGAGCTCAAGGCCAGCCTGAACCATAAAGCAAGACCCTGTCTCAAAAAAAAAAAAAAAAAAAAAAAAGAGAGAAAGAAAGGATGCCAAAAGAAGACTATGAAGAGAGAAAGAACTTGCCAACGTTCCACTTTCTACAAGGGAAAAAACAGATCAGTGGGCATGAGGGTGTTGGTGAGGTGAGCACCCACTCACCAGTTTCTTCACCACACTAACAAGCAGTGTATTTCGATGACAGCCATACATTCTCCTCAGAGGTTTGACTCTCAGCCTGTGATGCTCTCTTCTACATGTCTTCCCTATTCAGTCCTAGGGATGGTTGTTATATTCTGCAGTTGCTATCTGTATTCTGGCTTAGGGTTTTCTTTGTCTCTTGCAGTAGTTATCTATCTTGTACCTAGATAACAATTCTTTATAGTAAATTATAGGTGTGACTTTTGCCTCCATAACTAGACCATGACTCATACAAATGGGATAAATACTGCAACAATGGCCATAGAGTTCAGCTTCCTACTTCACAGATAAACCAGAGTTCCAAAGATTGGAACTGACCTACTCAAAATCACAGTTTTAGACTTGGCACTAATAATCCTGTTTTGGGCCCTGCATAAACAATAAGCACACAACCTGTGTCTCTTCTCATTCAGACTATGCAGTACAAGTATGCTTCTTTAAAGTTTCCAAATTAGGAGCGCCTGCAAGCGCAAGGTCCTGAGTTTGATCCCCAGGAACCACATACAATGCTGGGCATGGTGACTCACGCCCACCAGCAATCAATACCATATACCACAGTGCCGGGCGTGGTGGTTCACGCCTGTAATCCCAGCACTTGGGAGGCAGAGGCAGAAGGATTGCTGAGTTCGAGGCTTGCCTGAGCTACATAGTGAGCTCAGGACCAGCCTGAACTACAAAGCGAGACCCTGTCTCAAAAAAAAAAAAGTTTCCAAATTAATTTACTGCAACAAACAATAGTTCTTTATCTTCTTCCTGTGTGGGGCATCATGGCACATACCTATAACGTCAGCACTCTGGAAGGCTGAGGTAGGTGAATCAGAAATTTAAGCCCATCTTGGGCAATTTAGCAACTCTACAAGACCAAGATAAAAAAACATAAAATGGGTTGGGGACATAAATCAGTACAAAGGGCCTGGGCTCAATCCCTAGAACTGCACAAAGAAATAAATACATAGACTGAGAATTCCAATTGGTTGAAAACTTCCAAGAAGACTCAGTTGTTTTCTAGCACCTCAAACCACTGCTAAAATTCGTATTGCTGTCATATCTTCTTTTGACAATTTATTCAAATTTCGAGAGGATGTATCATACACTGTAATCAAAGTAGGACCTGAAGGGGGAGCCAGAGATTTAGCTCAGTGGTTCCAGCACCTGCCTAGCAAACACAAGGTCCCTGGTTCGATCCCTAGTAACCACATACAACACCAGGTGTGGTGGCTCACACCCACCAGCAATCAGTACCACACACCACCGTGCCAGGCATGGTAGCTCACACGTGTAATCCCAGCACTCAGGAGGCAGAGGCAAGAGGATTGCTGTGAGTTCAAGGCTTGTCTGAGCTACATAGTGAGTGAGCTCAGGGCCAGCCTGAACTACAAAGTGAGACCCTGTCTCAGAAAAAAAAAAAAAAAAAGTAGTGCCTGAAGGCCTGGAGATTTAGCTCAGTGGTTCCAGTGCCTGCCTAGCAAGTGCAAGGCCTCTAGTTCAATCCTGGTAACCACATACCTGGAGGCAAAAGAAAGAGTCCCCAGTCCCACCAGTCTTTCTTTTTTGAGACAGGCTCTCACTTTGTAGTTCAGGCTGGCTCTGAACTCACTATGTAGCCCAGGCAAACCTCAAACTCCCAGCAATCCTCCTGCCTGTGCCTCCTGAGTGCTGTATTACAGGTGTGAGCCACCACTTCCAGCACTGTGGTATGTGGTACTGATTGCTGGTGAGCATGAGTCACCATGCCCAGTACCTGTGGTATGTGGTTACTGAAAATTGAACTTGGGACCTTGTGTTTGCAAGGCAGACACTGGAACCACTGAGCTAAATCCCAGCCCCAGAATTCATATTCTTGATTACAGAAGCAATTTGGATGCACATGAAAAGTTATTTGAGAGAAAACCTAAGAATAACAACTATGTAATGCTGGGCGTGGTGGCTCACGCCTGTAATCCCAGCACTCGGGAGGCAGAGACGGGAGGATTGCTGAGTTCGCGGCAGCTTGCCTGGGTACCATAGTGAGCTCAGGGCCAGCCTGAACTACAAAGCAAGACCCTGTCTCCAAAAAAAAAAAAAAAAAAAAAAAAAGAATAACAACTATGCTTGCTTTGGTCAGAATTTGACAACTATTTAAAAACCAGATCAGATGTGCCAGGCATCATAGTACATACGTGTAAATCTAATGATTCTAAGTTCGAAATTCTACAAGAAACTAGAAGAGGAAGGTGTCTCATCTTATGGTGTCTCATCTTCAGTAGTCAGGGAGGACTTACTGGGAAACATGATGTTGGCAGAGTTTTAAAGAAATAGTAGCTGAAACAAGAAAAATACCAGAGAAGGGGCCAGCACATAAATAAGCAAAAAAGGGTGACAAGTGACATATTTGGGGAGTGGCAAGGAGAAGACTGATGGCTACAACCTTTCACACTACCTAGTAAGTGTTCCTACATGGCAATTCTGCTTATAAAATTATGGTTCTGTTCTCAGGTTACTGTGAAGCCAACTGTCCTATATTTAAGAGACCAGTAGCTACCAAACACACTCTTAATAGTTACCCTGAGGAAACCTGCATTGCAAGGCCTCCATTTTCAGGTTCTTTCTTCTTCCCTCCTAAATATTTTTTAAAAGTACAAAAACTGTTATGTTGCTTTATCAGAATACAGCTCTCTGTATGGTTTCAAGGATGACATGTTATCTGTCCCCACCTTTCATCTCTCAATTCCCACTGACCAAGACAAATTTCAGCCTCTTCTTATAACCATATAGAACTAATGCACATGTACACATATGTACACACACACACACACAAATTCTCTTTCTCTCTAAGTCACTTGTATAAATATCTGATTTCCTCATGTATACTTAAGGGGTTCAGAAGAAATATACAAGGGACTATTTAATAAGCACTGAGCACCTATTTAATGCTTGATACTTTCCTATATATATTTGATCCTCACCACAAACTTGGACAAAGTGATATTTACACCTTCATTTTTCATAAGTGTAGAAACTATTCTCAAAGAGACTAAAAGATTTACCGAAAACTGTAAAGTCAAAAAAGGAAACACTAAGATTTGAAGCCACACATCTGTGGGTTCATATTATTTCATATTAAGTTACCTTATACCTTATTTTATTCATTATTCAGTCTCCATTTAACACAGTCTGTTAAATTGCATTACATTGGGCCAATCATCAATAGGTCAGCAATCAGGAAAAAACAACCAAACCAAAAAACAAAGAACAAACAGAATATAGTAATACTTCATTACTTCTCATTAAGTGGTTCCAGAAGCTGCAACAAGTACCAAAAACAACAAGTGCAAAACAAACTGTTTTGCCAGGAAAGGGCAGCAATCAGCACCAAGTTCTAGATTGTGTGACAAATACCAAATAAATAATGAGCACCAGGACAGTTTTATTATCAGAAATGCACCAAGTACCAATCTTTCAAAGCAGTTTAATTCCAAGGCATGGGGGAACTTAGATAAGAGATGCAGGTGTCAAAAAATTAAAAATGAAGAGCAGCAATATCAACTCCAATAAGTTCTTTAGAGCCCTAGGCAATACTAGCAAGAACTAAAATAACCAAAATGCATGCTGACAGACCCACATTCCAGAACTGTATCCCTCCTCAGCCAGCTCAGTGGAAGCTCTGCTAGAATACTATCTCATTAGGCATGTACCACATATGAATTCCACGAAACAGGTGCAATTTCTCTCTGCAGCCTCCCTACGCTTGCAAAACGACCAGGAACTGAAAAAAGCTTTCTTCTGCATCTGAATCGTGTGCAGGCCTTTGCTGGTAAAGGGGAATTGGTTTGAGAAGCAGATAGATGTCGAAAAGCTTAAAATGTAAGATGTAAAAGAAGAAATTTACTAAAACTAAACCTGCCAAAAGGAAAGCCAAGCCTGTTTGAGGTGACAACTTGCTCTCTAAACAGGAAATCCCAAAGCAACATATAAGAGGCAAAGGCCAAGCTTCAGAAGAGTTCCAGAATGCCATGATTGGCATTCACTCACAGACAGCTCTACAAGCTCACATAAGTAGTCTAGATTTTTCTACAAGTAAATGTCACTTCTTTGTAACAATGACTTTAAAGGAAAATATGCTACTTTAGTTTATTAATGTGTGTCCTGTACATATTTCAATCCCTTTTCTCATTTCCTTTCCTTCTTTCCTTCCTCCACCCATCTCTTAATCTTTTTTCTTCCTTCCTTCCTTCCTTTTCTTTCATTCTTTCATTCTTTCTTTTGGGAGGGCACCAGTTTGTAGTACATGTCTACATTCCTTATGTGATATATGCACATAACACAGCCCAGTTCCTTTTTTCATCCCTCTTCCTTGTCCCCTCACCTCTCCCTCTAGCTCTTGGTCCCCTTCCACTTTGAGAACAATCTATATCCTTGCCTCCTTTTATCTTTTTCTTCTGTAACAATCATTTTTCATAACAGATTTTTCTATGGAAGGAATGTTTCATGGGAGAAAAACCGTTACATTAGTTAGATCTTCAAAACAGAAAGAAACTTACAGGTTAAATAAAATAATACAAGCAACTCGGGAGGCAGAGACAGGAGGATTGCTGAGTTCACGGAGGCTTGCCTGGGCACCATAGTGAGCTCAGGGCCAGCCTGAACTACAACGCAAGACCCTGTCTCAAAAAGCAAAAAAAAAAAAAATAATAATAATAATAATAATACAAGCAAAGAGCCTAGAAATTGAATAGGCACAGAGTAGGTGCTTAACTAGTATTTTATTGATTGAATATTAGTAATTAGTATTTGTTTAGTGCTCTGATTAACAAAAATGACCTAAATAGGTTTCAATTATTTTATCTCATTCAATCAAGTGTTAGTTATCCCCACTTTATAGGTAAGAAGAGAGGTTCAAAACAATAATCAGGCCAGGCATGGTGGTGTATGACTGCAATCCCAGGGCTTGGGAGACTAAATCTTAAGTTCAAGGCCAGCCTGGACTACTAGCAAGTTTAAAGCCAGTTTGAACTACAAAGCGAGACCCTGTCTCAAAGAAAAAGAAAAGGAAAGGGAAAAAAAGGAGTAACAGACAAAAAAATATTGTTGAAGATAACATAACAAATTATCAACTAAAGAAAAAAATAGTGATAATGTCACCTCATCTTTGGATCCCATTTTAATGTTTTTCATAACAACAAAACATGGGAGGTAACCACTGGATTAGGAATTGGAATACCTGAGCTCTACTTTTGGCTGTGTATTTCAAAGTGCTAGGCAATTTAAATTGAGTCCTTTCCTTTCTCTGGGTTTTAATTTCTTCCACTAATAGTGGTATAATTTTAACTTAAAGTATCAGCTAAGTTAAATGATCTCAAACACTATGAACCAAGACTCTACTGGACAAGGAGCTCTTATTGCCAACACTCATGTTCTTCTTCTGTACTCTCAGAGGTAACAGTTTACCTCCACCCACCCATCAGCCATTTCTAAGCCAGCAGCATCCTTTCCAGCAAGCCTACCACCTGTGCTGGATGCTTCATTAAGTGTAAAGCTGATACCATTCTTTGCTAGAATGCTAGTGCCCAAATGTTACTTGGAGATAAATAAATCATTCCAGTTGTGTTGGGTTGCAATTGTAAGGACAGCATCTGTGGCTCTAAAAACAGATGGTCACACTAGGGTACAGGATTTGGCTCCTATTTAATTTTCCTAAGGCAAACAGGTTTTGATCAGCAGGACATCTGGCTGGAAAGTGCCTGAGTATAGCTAATATTCAGTTTATGAGGGAAGATGACAGAAATGCACATGCAGTTCCTTTCCATAATAAATGTATATCAGGGGCTGCAATTACCAAATTCTTGTTTTTATACCTACTCATCAACTTCTAATTGTTTTCTCTTTAGTTCAACCCTTTTTTCTTGATTACATTAAGGTGAGCTCAGAGAAAGTGACAAGGATAGCCCACACACAAATCAAGACTTGATACATTTTGTTTGACAGTCTTCTGTCCTACCAATTGCTGTTTCTCAAATATACTTGCTTGCTCTTTCTCTAACTCTCCCCCACCCCACCCTTGGAACCAGGAATTAAACTCAGGGCCTTGCACCTGCCAGGCAGGCATGGCACTGCTGAGCTACATCCCTGGCCCACAGTTGTTTTTTGGGTTTTTTTGTTTTTTGGTACCAAGAATTGAACTCAGGGACTTGAGCTTGCCAGGCAAATGCTGCACCCCTGAGCTACATTCCTAGCCCTCTTCCATATCTGCTCATGCCTTCCTACTTTTGATGATGCAGGTCTCTGCTTAAATGGAATCTCTTCAAAGGAGCTATTCTTGATCATCCTCACCACATATACTGTCCTATCCTGCTTTTTTATTAAGGCATTTACAGCATATTAGTTACTAGTTAGTTCATTTGTTTACCACCATCCTCCTCCACTACAATAAAAGACTTGTAAGGGCTAGGACTCCTGTCATAACTTTACCCCCAGCACTGAGAATAGTGATTGGTGTGGCAGGCAGACATCAAATATTTGTTGAATGAATTTAACTCATTGTGTGTGTTCAGAGATCAAGAAGAGTAGTGCAATAAAGAAGCTGTTAAATAGAACACAGGCTTTGAGATCAGTTAGATTGCCATTTCAGTTTCTCACTGACAATAACAATATGATGCTAGAAAAGTCTCTCAGCAACTTCAATCTCCTCATATGTAAAATGTTTATAAAATCACAGGTCATATAAAATTGTTATGGTGATTAAATGAGATAAATTATGCCGGGTGTGGTGGCTCATGCCTGTAATCCCAGCACTCAGGAGGCAGAGACAGGAGGACTGCTGAGTTCGAGGCTTGCCTGGAATACATAGTGAGCTCAGAGCCAGCCTGAACTACAAACCAAGACCCTGTCTCAAAAAAAAAAAAAAAAA